>AWOL01S0002851.1:83635-100615 GCA_000715115.1 Nicotiana otophora
TTGAATAATCTCTTATTCGGAAAAATTCTAGATGCCCTTCCACTTGATTTGATATTTGACGGTTAAGAAAGGAGAAAATGCAATGCTATTAAACTTTAGAGCTAAGGATTTTTTATTCTTTTATGTTTCTAGAATTCAACTTACTAAAAGCTTTATTTGTTTGATCATCTAGCTCCCCTCTTCACCCCTCTCTTTCTCTTCCCTGCAGATTTATGATTGACTAATCTATATTTTTGAATAATACTATGATCTTTTAGAATGGTAGTCTCCTCAAGGACAAAGGAAAAGCGATTGGCATGATGGGAAGAGATGGTTAGGTGAATTAGAATGTGGTGTTGATGGATTGGGGTTGGCAAAGGAAAAGAAAATTACCAAGCAAAAAAAAAAAAGAAAAAGAGAGGCTGCTGGTACCTGGACATAAATGTAGAACTGAGTAACTGAAGCTTATGCTTTTCCTCAACTGTTCCCCACATCAATATGATACGCCTATTTCTGGTTTTTGTTGATCATAATCGTATGAACGGGCTCATAAAACTACTTGCTACTTTGATGAGCTTCTTTAGTCTAACACAGTTAATGACCATGGTTATTCTTTGATCAAATCGTCAATTGTTACAAATATCATATGCGCTAGCTCTTCATTATTTATAATTAAATAGTGATTTTCTGCTTTGCCTATTTAGTTTCAGAAGATGTGAAAGGTTTAATCCAAAATATAAATAGGTAAAGAAACATTAGTATGGTAGGAGCATTAGCTTAAAAAGATGAAGGTGGTAACAGAAATGGGAGAATGGAAATGAGTGCGCTTTTCTCATCCATTCAGTTCATAATTATTGGCTCAATGTGATAGTTCCAAAAGATAAATAAATAAATAAAAGAAAGGGTTAACGAGGCAGGAGCAGAAGGGTAGAAAGATAAATGAAAGTGAGGCTTGGGTAGTCTAATGATACATATCGTTATTCGTAACTAGGCATCTGAAATGCTTTGCGCATTCTGATGGTCAGTTTACTACTATTTTTTCATTCCTTATTTTTAAGCTTGTTTCTAGAAGCTATTTCCACATTATGTTTAAGTCCTTTACCTTTTTTCTTATTGGCTTCCTGGAGAACCTTTTTCCATCTTTCTTTTCTTTTCCCTGAAAAATTAGGATTCATCTCTTCATCTTATAAGTTACTCTGCCCTTGATTATCCTCCAAAGATTGCAAAAGGAAAAAAAAGAATCTTAAAGAGGACCCTTAGAATCTTGTCATCTGTTTAATTTTATCCTTGTACCTGCAGATAGTAAACTGGAAATCGCATTTAAAGTTTCCGGAGGAAGCAAAGCTATCTCCAGAAGCAAAGGATCTCATAAGCAAACTTCTTTGCAATGTTACTCAGAGACTAGGTTCAAATGGTGCTGATGAAATAAAGGTGTTGTATGGTGTGTTCTATTCTATGTTCTTTTACCAGTTTCACAGTTCAATAGCAAAGTGTAAATTGCCTGTTCTTTTTTTTTTTTTTCTATCTTTTGTTTCTATATCAGGTCCACCCATGGTTTAAGGGAATAGACTGGGACAGAATCTATCATATGGACGCTGCCTTCATTCCTGAAGTTAATGATGAGTTGGACACCCAAAACTTTGAAAAGTTCGAAGAGGTATTGATATCCCTTGTTTTCTTCTGCTATTTTATTTCACACTTTTGATATCTTCTTGTTGGCTCTGCAGTCCGAATCTCATTCTCAGAGTGCATCAAGATCTGGTCCTTGGAGGAAGGTATTTACTCCGGTGCATCATGTGGGATTGCATTTTGTTTCTACATTCTGCATACTGCAATTTCTGTCATAATTATAGACAGAAATGATATTCACAAATAACCCTACCTGTAGTGTAAATTATCATTGATGTGCAATAAGGTTGGTTATTTTCTTGTAGTACTTGAATTATCTGTTCTCCACCTCCCCCTCGTTTCTTCCTTCAACTTTGGAGCCATTTTTCTTAAAAGGTTTTTGCAATCTATATCAAAGTTGCAATTTACAAAAAAATTAAACGGAGAACTTGTCTGGAAACCTTTAATGTAAGCTTGCTTGAGACATCTTTTTCAAAGGGGAACGATCCGTGCTTATTCAAACAGTGGGGGAGAAGTTCAGATACGTTCAACAATGTAGCAGATATGCCCGAGTCATGTCTATGCTGGATACTGAAATGAAATACTCAAGCTGTGGTTAGTTCCATCTTTTTGTTAAAGTCTTGGCAGGACTTCTCTGACGAGTTGACCAGTGATGTGTTAAGTGTGTGCAAGTATTTGGGAAACTTGAAGTTGCACCGTTTTGCAGCTGAAACTGGATAAAGGTGAGAAAGAAGAGGGAGGGTATGAAGTATTGAAGTCAAACTAGTTTAGGGAGAAAGTCTGTTCTGTTTCCGGTTATAAGTTATGGCTTCCAAATAGATTCTACCTTCCATGATTGGATATTTAGGTGCACCCCAGCAAAGATTCTCACTTTAGAAATGTCTGTAGCTGGATTTGTGTTGTTATTGTATTCTATTTGTCTCTAGCAGTGTTCCTGAGGTTTCTGTTTTCATGATTTCTCTTGTCGTACTCTTAATTTGCTAACCCCTACAGTTCCTTCTTGACCTTTGTTAGTTCCCTCTTTATCTCATTATTATCCTACATTTGTGCAGATGCTCTCATCCAAGGACATCAACTTTGTCGGTTACACATACAAAAACTTTGAAATCGTGAATGATTACCAAGTGCCTGGGATGGGTCTCTCTCTCTCTCTCTCTCTCTCTCTCTCTCTCATTTGATCGATCAACTCATGAAGTCCAATATCTAGGTTGTGAATATTTTTTTAGAGTTCGTTCGCATTTATATAAGCTAACATCAGATCCAACTTCATGATATCGAAGGACAATGGCATAGTGGATATTGAATTCAGATACATTATATAGCTGGGACCTCATTTGTTTAGCTTTTTCTAGTTGCTATTTTCTCTGCTCTTTTCTTATGACTATGTCAATGAACCAAACTTGAAATTACAATGCTAAAAAACGCTCAAGCCTTTGTGGTTGTTATCCATAATCAAGGCCCCACTGTGTGTTTTCACAGATCAATAGTTGGAATGCCTGGTTCCATGTCATGTTTTCTTAGTTATTGACTCTTTGATAACCTGCGACATCTTGAACGGCTTGGAAGGGATAGTTGGTTTACTTTTATGCTCATTTGGGGAGCTTTCAACAATTCTCTATTATAAGTTTCCCCATTAAGCTTTGACCAGGTTGTAATATAATCAGCTAAACACATTTGGGTCAAGTAGTTTGGTTCCCTTTTGGATCCTGTATAATTGCTTATGGTATTCATCGGTGAGTGGATATCACAAACAAGCTGATTGTTAAGTTATTGGATCTATAAGCTCATTCTAAAGTTAGTATTTGATGTATTTGGAACAGATTTTTTCATTGCTGTGTTAAAAGTGACTGACTTTCAGGTCTCTTTTTTTTCACAGCTGAACTGAAGAAGAAGAATACCAAGCCAAAGAGACCGACAATCAAAGCACTATTCGGTAATATCGACCTATCCCATCTCCTTATTAAAGAATATATCTAATTTGCTTGATTCTTCCAGTGCATTGTTTTGGTTCTTGTCTGCTAGACTCTATGCTTTAGAACATATGAAATACTATCTGTGTCAAATACAGTTTTATGCCTTATTATTTTGTCATGCGTTATGCATGGGGATGTTGTTTTGCTTGATGCCATTTGGTAATAAGTTACCTACATCCTTTTTTTAGGAGAGTATTTATCATACTTCCCTTTTACTTAATTCCCAGTTTCGATATTAGCCGACTCAGAAAGAAACAGATAGCTTCATTTTTTTAAACACATTTTAGTTACATTATGAGATTATATTTTTCCTCTTTGGAATTCTACATCAAGAACTCAGTTTTATCTCTTGTTTCTGCATCTGCTTTTCAAACAGAGGACGAGTCAGAAGGATCAGATACAACTAGTTCTCAGCAATCCCAAGGAAGCTTTGTGAATCTCTTGCCTCCATGATTTGAAGTTTGTGAGAAGCAGAACAAACTGAGGATAATCGCTGCTTTTCCACCCTGAGGTTATCTTTCAGTTAATTTTTGAGAGCTCCTTGAATCCGCTTGTAGCACCGAACGAGTATAGAGTTTTGGCAGTTGGTTAGTGGCGATTTGATCAGGGATGTAAGTATTTAGCCTGATATCAAGATGTTGAGAGAACTATGGTGGATATGAAACTAGTAATGATATTGTTAGAGTTTGCTTGTAACAGTGCTCTTTTGATTGTTTACTCATCTGAGACAAAGATTTAGAGGTAATAACTGACTGTAACACTATTATTTCTTCACTTGTTTTAAAACAACAGTGTAACATAGAGCAATGTCATTCAAATTCACTGTGTTCAGTTTGAAGGGTTAATGTGGTCCAAGTTCTCAGAGGTGGATCTATTATTTTATACTAGAGAGTGGAATATTACTACCAACTGATCGGATGCCGAGTTAGAACAAATTATATTTGTAAATAAGTTTTTTCAATTCCCTAAACAAGAATAGTAATAAATATTTGTAAGTTTTTTCAGTTTCCTAAACAAGAACACCCTGGCTTTCTTATAGCAGATAATTTGGAAATGTTTTTTCCTAAAAAAATTTACACCCAATGAGTTACAAGCACTATTAAAAAAGCAGTAAAAAATAAGTCAACTTGTTCCACTGAAGAACTACTCTCAGATATGATTCGACTTCTCATTTGTACTAGTATGAATTTCTTGATCAACTGTCTTTAGCCTTTCGAATCTATCACCCCAACTAATAGGAATTGCTAATCCACTATACTACCCCAATTTCAGCCTTATTTTTTTTTAAAGGACAAAAAACAAAGTGTGTAGATTGTAGAATGGGATACAGTTTTGGTCTAGCACTTTTAACATTAAGCTAACTCGAAAAAAAAAAACATAGGAAAATGTGATTTGAAAACTCAGTGTTCATCTTTACAATGAGTAAAGATTAAGTAGGATCAAAGGAACAAAATCTAAGATTAAAGAAAAATAATGCGTTGTTACGTTTCTTCAACAATTATCAAATTGGCTTGGTAAACTAAAATGGCATCACAAAATGGTTTTAATTAAGAAGTGGTGGGTCTTTGCTGTTTTCACCAATAAGGCAGCTAGCATATCAATGTAAGTGACCAAATACAATAGCTCTGCATCTATATGTCTCACTATGCCGTACGTAGATTCGGGAAAGATACTGAATTTTAATATTTTGCTGATCAACTTGTATGTACTTTGACTATTTCAGAAAATACTTACAATCTTCCACCAACATATATATCTGGTCACTTTATCATTACATTATAAGCTTTGTTTATGTTAATAAGATTAAACAACCAATATAGGCGAAATGGCTTCTTGGTCACTTAGACTTGTAGGGCATTTGAAAGCCGATACATGAACTTTAAATTTTCTCATTGGAACACTTCAACTTATGATTCCCTTAACTAATAAATACATTTGATCGTTGACCATACCTATGTGGTAGTGACAAATGTGATGTGGACACAATGCGTGTCAATCACGCTGAAAATGCGTGTGAATGCAATAATCTGATTAAAGAAAATACTTTATCAATAACGAAAAAAATTAAAAAATAAAAAAGAAAAAGAAAAAAAAGAGCCCTAGCGTGTCGGTACTCATTTTCGCCCTCTTGCTTCTCTTCAACTTATGCGAGGAGAGAGAGAGAGCATCGGAGAGTTTAAGCTAAATTCGATATGAAGATTGTGTAGTTATACTCATATCTTATGATTTTGGAGTTTCTAGAAAAAATGGGGTTATATGATTGGTTGCCGGCGAAGTGGAGGTGGCAGTCATTGGAGTTTTTTGGTGGTCAAAAAGCACTCACCACTCTAAACCACCGGTGGTCTGAAAAAAACCCTATCATCAAATTCATCTTCGTCAAAACACAAAAAAGGACAGATATTTGCAATAGTAATGGGCAGCCTCTATTGTTTCAAAACCATGGATTCCTATTGATGTTTTTCTGAAATTCCAAAATTAATTTTTTTTCCTAGTCTAAGCATGATGGTGTTGTGAATTTGATTTAGAAATAAGAGAGAGAAATAACACTGAAGAAAAAGAGAAAGAAGAATCAAAATAAGGAAAGGAATGAAGGTGGGTTAACGGAGAAGAAGGGAGATAGGTAAGTGCGGGTTACCGGGTAGTAGAGAAGTGTCAAATCTTTTTCCTCTCTTTCTTTTTTCTTTTTTTAATTTGTAATTTTTTTTTTGCTGATTATTTATTTTGAAAATAGGACCCACAAATAACACATGTCAAGTAATAAATAATCTAGTATATGGTACTCATTCCGTCAAGTTGAAGTGTTCAAATAAAAAAGTTTAAAGTTCATATATCGGCTTTCAAATGGCCTACAAGTTTATCTGGCCAGGAAGTCATTTATTATACATAGATTTCAGTTAGCACGTTATAAATTTCTGGTCATCTTTAGACGAGTAAAGACTGAGTCTGATCAAAGGAATAAAATCTCAGATTTAAAAAAAAATATTGTGATGTTACGTTTCTTCAAATCGTTATCAAATTGGCTTTGGTAAACTGGCATCGCAAAGGTAGTAGTAGCTTTAATTACACCAATAAGGCAGCATGGCATATCAATGTAACCAACAATATAGCTGCATCTCTATGTCTCACTATGCAGGCCGAATACACTTTTGCTGCACCTAAATTTGAGTTCTCTACTCCAAAAAAAGAAGGTTGAAATGGGAGACAGGGTCCATAGTTTAAACTTACTCATAACCGATCTTTCCACCAACACTATTAAAAATTCGGCAAAAATCGACTGCGGTCTACTGACCAATTTTGGTCAGTCAAAAAACCGGCCAAAAAACCGACTAAAGTCGGTCGATTTTTCAAAGTATTTTATTTTTAATTTTTTTTATGAAACCGACCAACTTTTAGGCGCAAAAATGCGAAAAACTATTTTTGAGTTCCGCAAAATTTATTTTTCAAGAAACCGACCAACTTTGTTCGGTTTTTTATTTAAAATAAATTAAAATTAATATTAAAAAACCGACTGCAATCGGTCAATTAATTCGGCCAGTTATTTTAAAAAACCGATCGAATTTGGTTGGTAATTTTATTTTTTAATAAAATTGACCGACATTGGTCGGTTATTTTCGTGCGAAAATAGAATTAAAGAGTATAAATGAAATAAAAGACAAACTTAAAACAAAATGCACCAATGGTCTAGTGGTAGAATAGTATCCTGCCACAGTACAGACCCTGGTTCGATTTCCAGATGGTGCATTTTTTAATTACATAATTAAAATTCCGACCGACTTTGGTTGATTTTTTCGGCAATTTTGTTTTTTTTGAATTTAATTGACCGACCAAAGTTGGTCGGCAATTTCCGACCAACTTTGGTCGGTATGCCCTTTCGGCCTTCAAAATACCGACCACACATTAATGGTCGCGTTTTGGACAGTTATTGGCCATTACTGACCTACTTTGGTCGATTTCTTTGGAAGGTTTTTGCCGAATTTCTAGTAGTGCAATCCAATGAATATATTACACATGGCTTCATATACACTTTTATCACTAAATCATAGTTAATTAATACATATTTTCACATTAATTTATGACTTACCTATAATAAATTAGTATTTGCTAGAACATAAGCCCTTGGCTTTTATGTGCTTAACGTGGTTCGATGTTTTGAGACAAGGGATGCTAGCAGCATGGGTGATATGACAACTAGTTGTATTAAGGAAACAACTAGAGAGGTGCTGGAGGTCTCGAGGGATTACGTTGGTGGACGTCGAGGGGATTGGTGGTGGAACGAAGAGGTCCAATAGAAAGTGGAAGCCAAAAAGTTTGCTTATGCGAAGTTAGTAGAGAGCATAGACGAGAAAGATAAGTGGATGCTTAGAGAGAGGTACCGGCGAAGAAGGAGGCGAAGTTAGTAGTTACGGCGGTTAAGACGACGAACGCTTATACGAAGAACTTGAGGAATCAAGAGAAGTGCATTAAGGACGAAGATGGAAAAGTATTGGTGGAAGAGGCACAATTATTAGACGTAGATGGCAACCATACTTCCATAGACTCTTGAATGAAGAGAGGGATACAAACATTGTGCTGGGTAATTTGGAACACTCAGATAGTCGTCGTGATTGTGGGTATTGTAGGCGGATAAGGGCGGAGGAGATTGAGGGGACTATGCGCAAGATGAACTAGGGGAAAGCGACTGAACTAGACGAGATTCCGGTGAAATTTTGAAAGAGTAAGAGAAAAGCAGGTTTGGAGTGGCTTACGAGGTTGTTTAATGTCATTTTTAAGACGACACGAATGCCCGGGGAGTGGAGGTGGAGTACAATGATCCCACTATACAAAAAAGGTGACACTAAAAATTACAAATACTATAGGAGTATTAACCTGCTAAGTCATACTATGAAATTCTGGGAGAGGGTGGTGGAGATGAGGGTTAGGAGGGTTGTGTCTATTTCTGAGAATCAATTCGGATTCATGTCGGGGCGTTGATGACAAAAGCCATTCATCTTGTTAGGAGACTGGTGGAACAATATATGGAGAGGAAGAAAGATTTATATATGGTATTCATCGACTGGAAAAGACATACAACAAAGTCCCTAAAGAGGTTCTGTGGAGATACTTGGAGACTAGAGGTGTACCTATAGAATATACTTGGGAGATTAATGACATGTACGATGGAGACAAGACCTAGATTAGAACGGTGAGAGAGGATTGAGGACACTTTCTTGTAGAGGTGGGGTTGCATCAGGGATCAACGCGTAGCCCGCTCCTATTTGCCTTGTGGATGAGTTGACGCGACACATTCAAGGAGAGGTATCCTGGTGCATGTTTTTTTGCAGATGACATAGTTCTGATTGACGAGACACGAGTCGGTATTAACGCTAGGCTAGAGGTCTGGAGGCAGACTTTGGAGTTTAAAGGTTTCAAGTTGAGCAGGACTAAAACAGAATACTTGGAGTGAAAGTTTAGTGGCTTGACTCGGAGGGATGACATTGAGGTCTATAATCTAAGGAAATGAGGAGATTGACGAGGATATCACATATCGTATTAGAGCAGGGTGGAAGAAGTAGAGGCACACATCCGAGATCTTATGTGACAAGAATGTGCCACCAAGACTCAAAGGTAAGTTTTACAGGGTAGTGGTTAGACCGATCATGTTGTATGGGGTGGAGTTCTGGCCAGTCAAGAACCTCTCATGTTCTAGAAGTTAAAAGTTGCGGCAATGAGGATGTTGAGATGGTTGTGTGGTTATACAAGTAGGTATAACATTAAGAATGAATATATTCGAGATAAGGTGGAGTGGCCTGTATGGTGGTCAAGATGCGGGAAGCGAGGCTGAGATGATTCGTGCACGTGAAGAGGAGAGGCGCGGATGCCCAATGAGGAGGTATAAGGGTTGTCTATGACGAGTCTAAGGAGAGATAGAGGTAGAACAAAAAAATATTGGAGAGAGATGATCAGACATGACATGACCCTTGATAGAAGGGTATGGAGGTCGAGGATTAGATTGTAGGTTAGTAAGTAGCCGAGCGTCTTTCCTTTTCAAACTTGTACTTCCTTCCATAGCTATAGTACTAGTGTTATACTTGTGTTCCCTATTTATAGATCGATATTATTACCTGATATTTCCTTTGCTTCCTTTTTTTTTTGGCTGCCACTACTATCTCGCTTTTCACAGTTCTTTGTCATAACTGTTGTGATTTTGTTTTATTGAGTCGAGGGTCTTCCGGAAATAGCCTCTCTATCTTCACAAGGTAAAGGTAAAATTTGCGTACATACTATCTTCTCAGAACTACTTGTGGGAATACGATATGTTGTTGATGAAATATAGTCAATTCTTTCGAAAATTAATACTAAAGATACGAAAGATTATTCATTTTTAAATTCCGTTTTGTATTTTCCTTTCGTTCAGAACGTTACCCAGTTGATCCATATAAAAAAAGGATTCACTTTCTCTGGTTGACACACCTGTCCTTCAGTACTTTCGTAACCACCATTTTAGGATTGTTTCCTAGACCAAACAGAAGCCATACATGATACAAGTTACAATAATGAACCTAAAAGTTAAAGTTAATTACCACATAAACTAAGTTTTTTTTTGCCTTTTTCTTTTTTGTAGTGTTTATTTTTATTTGTTTGAGTACTTATACTTGGAATAAATTTTCTTTCACGATTGTACCGTTATCAGTGTAATTTAATCTGTTATAATATGTAATTATTCTACTTGTCAAGTAATTATATTAGGTTTATTGCGAAGATTTATCTGTAATTTGAGTACAAAGAAGTGAAACGTTATCGTATTTCACAATTCCAAGGTTATAACTTACTCGCCTTGATATTATGCGCATTCTAAAATGCAGAAGGTTTTTTCTTTCTAGTAAGATGTGGATTTAACGAAGTTGTAGTATTGTCCAAAAATGATACATCCTATGATTCTCCAAATTATAAGCCATGTGAATCATGTTTTGTACTAGAAATCCCAAACCTTTTTGTTCCTAACGTCAAATTTAAATAGAAAGTCTCATTTGCGGTTGAGATGTCCAAGCTGATCAACTAGAATGATGGCTGTAAAACTGCTTGCCAAAATAATAAAGATAGATGGGTTAATTCGTTATTGCAATATAATATCTTAGAATAATATAAGCTTTTATTAGGCTTTTGAAGAAAACTTGGTTTTTGATCCTTATTTAGTGCTTGCTTTTCAGGGACCAGTTTGTTGGATGCTCCACTGTTACTCATTTAAGTCACCATTAGTGAAACTGTGTCATATATTGGACATTAATTAGTAGTTTCTAACTGTAAATTAAAAAGACCAAAGGATAAGCGGACTATAAATGTTTTCAACTGAGTAGTAATATAAGTATGTTTAATAGTACAAATTACTCTCTAGTTTTTAAGCCTGGCCGCTGAGAGACTGTGTAACCACCGTATATAAGGATTCTTCTAAACGACTTAATTATCTTATCTTTAGAATAAATAAATTTTAAAAAAAGAAACCTGGATGGGTGAGGAAAAGGTAATTTCAATACTTTACCATAACATACTATTCTCAGGAGAAAAAGTATAATAGCAAGTATAAGGAATTATAGTTCTAATTTACGCTGCATGGTTAATGTTAATAAAATAGATAAAATGACCATTGAACTGACGTGTGGTTTGTCCTTTAGTTCTTAACTTTACTTGCATGTCTTACTATGCCGGCCGTTCCATTCAAAGATTAAACTAATGGCCTAAAGTTGAGAACCTGTGACCATTTCTTTGTACATTTTATTGGCCAACTTCATTCTCCCTTCAAATACAACATATTCACCACCCCATTAATCCTCCTCATCTACTTCTTCTCTTATTCAATTTTGTTTCATGATCCTCTAAACTTTGTGTTCATATATTTGTCAACATGATGAAAGGAGGGTCTGAAGTAATTCATCAACATGGTGCTCTTGATAGTATGCAACAATCCAATGAACATTGGGATTGTGCTAGTCTTGTTGGCTTTCCTGGAATTACCTCTGCCCCTAGTTATCCCTCCAAACCAGTCACCGATAATCGCGGCAATAATCCTGAAAGAAATGAACTTTCCCAGTGGGTTGAGCATGTCACTAGGCAACTTATTGAAGATTTGCCAGAAAATGAAACAGAAGCCATGACATATCAGGACAACATTGTCCCTGCACTATTGGGGGAGTTGAGGCCTAAAAAAGTTGCGCGAAGAAACTCTTCTGAGAGCATGGAACAACAACATCAATGGAACTCTCATGATCTAACGAGAGATGAAAATAATATGAACATAAATGAGACGGGAACTAAAGGAATGAATGGGCTAGATGATCAAGGATTAAACTTGATAACTCATCTTTTGGAATGTGCAGTTGCTATATCAGTAGATAACTTGGGAGAAGCTCATAGAATGTTGCTTGAGCTAACACAAATGGCATCCCCCTATGGACCATCTTGTGCTGAAAGAGTGGTGGTTTACTTTGCAAAAGCAATGGCTAGTAGAGTCATCAATTCATGGCTAGGAATATGTTCCCCTTTGATCAATTACAAGAGTGTCCATTGTGCTTTTCAAGTCTTTAACAACATTTCACCATTCATAAAATTTGCACATTTCACCTCCAACCAAGCAATTCTTGAGGCATTCCATCGTCGAGACAGAGTCCATATCATTGACGTGGATATCATGCAAGGCTTACAATGGCCGGCTCTGTTTCATATCCTCGCCACTCGGATAGAAGGTCCTCCACATGTTACAATGACAGGAATGGGGACATCAATGGAACTATTGATTGAGACAGGGAAACAACTTTCCAGTTTCGCCAAACGCCTTGGCATGTCCTTTGAGTTCCATCCAATTGGGAAGAAAATAGGGGAGCTTGATATAACCATGTTGCAAATTAGGAGAGGAGAGGCTATAGCCATACATTGGCTACAACATTCCTTGTATGATGCCACTGGCCCTGATTGGAAAACGATGAGACTTCTCCAAGAAGTATCGCCAAGAGTTATCACACTAGTAGAACAAGAAATACCACTAGGGGGTAGTTTCTTGGATCGATTCGTGGGATCCCTCCATTACTACTCCACAATATTCGACTCATTGGGAGCTTTCTTGCATAGTGATGATTCTAGCCGGCATAATGTTGAACATGGCCTGCTTTACAGAGAAATCAATAACATATTAGCCATTGGAGGGCCAGCAAGAAATGGGGAGGATAAGTTTAAGCGTTGGAGAAGTGAACTATCAAGAAATGGATTCATGCAAGTGCCAATGAGTACAAATGCAATGGCTCAAGCTCAATTGATATTGAATATGTTCCCACCAGTTCATGGTTATAGCTTAGTGCAAGGTGATGGAACATTAAAGTTAGGGTGGAAGGATACTAGTTTGTATACTGCATCTGCATGGACCTTTCCAAATTCTAGATAGATAGATAGATAGATAGATAACTTTGGACTTTAAGATAATTTGTCTTATCTTTTGTGGTGGTTTAGACTTTAGAACAAGTCACCTAATCTGACACTTAATTTCCCTACTACTTCTTTTATATCATCCTCAACTGCTACATGTCTGTAGTAACTACTGTTAGCTAGACTGACTTAACAAATTGACAAAATCTTATCAACAGTAAGGAATCGCAGGGCTTCACATAACTAACCAGGTCACGCTTCAAATTTTCTTCCTTTGTTTCAAGGAAAACAAAAGAATGTTTGAGGACTTCTATCTTGTTCAACCCTCAATTTTATTTAATATTTTGAGGAGATAGATGTCTGTAGGAGCAGCCAAAGGAAGTTTGTAAATTCTTCCAAGGACCATGTTCAGTGTAGCTAGATCAATTTCTTGGATTTGCAACATAAGAATTAGATATATAACCCATCATGATAATTAAGTACCACATCCACATAACAAGGATCTACCTTTCTTACTGTAATTCTGCCAAGCAAAATGAAATCTATACTTATATTCTGATTGATCAACCACGACAAATTTATGTTAATAGAATGGGTAAAGCATGAATGAGAAAAAATGTACTCCTATTTACATCACCATCGCATCATCAGGACGACAAGGAGGATCAAGAAGTAAAGTATGAAGCGACTCTATGGAACCGTAAGAACCGCCACAATCACTAGAAATTTTCACTACCAAAATTGGGTGGGTGGAAATTGTCCATAGTTCCCTTTTGAGACATTTGGATTGGAACCATCTTTTATCAACAATATCATATCCATAAAAATACAAGTCGTAGGTAAACCAATACAATGTTGAGTTATTAACCACTGGCTGTATTCTCTCGTATAAAGTACGACGTAATGGGCTATTATCTTCACATGTTTCTAGCCCTTCTGAAAGCTCAAAAGCATTGATTAAATCTAAAGAGGATGGTCTTCACTGAGAGATTCACCTGTGATGACATTGTAAAACATCAAACGATCCTTATTAGCATACGAAAATAATATTATTCTTGTTGGTTCACCTTCCTTTTCCACAACGTCAATAAAATCACCATTAGTATTCTTGATATCCAATTCTAGCACCTTCCACGTATCCAGTAATTGTTACTATGATCTGAGGACTCGTTCACTTCATAGCCTCCTAGAACATACAATTTCCTACCAATCAAAGGAACAAAGGGTTTTGATCGGAGAAAATTCCTTGAAGAAGATATGATTTTCCAGCCACAGTCAGGAATTTTAGTGTTAAGTTTAAGCAAATTCCTTGAAACTTCCTGCTTATTTGAATGATTGATTTGGCCTCCAACGTACGTAGTAGATAATTGCCCAGCTTCCTCCCTCTTCAGATCGATTTCAGCTGTGCAAAGAGAAAAATTTGCATGGGCTCCGGCCATCTCGTCAGAGCATATATATATATAGCATGTGGCGCATTCCGTTTTCGGTTTATCGGTGTCAACAAAAGAGTGTAAATGCAGCGACTCAACATCAATGAACCCTCTACTTTCCTTACCATTGAAACTTCTAGGGTTTATGAATAAACTGTAGTAAGTTTGCAAGAAATATGATTTGTGGGTTTTATCACTTACATGCACATATATACTAGGGCAAGTTACACTTTTGATTTGTCGGCATATATTACCTGCTATTATTTTTGAAAAATTCTATACTGGATAGTTTTATTATTACAATTGTTCTCTATGCCATTTATTAAATATGTACAAATTATTAATTTAGAATTTAATAAATTAAAAAAATTCCGTACCTATAAGTTTCTAATCTTGACTTCCCCTCGGCTTCTCCGTGGTAATTATTGCTCCAATATTGATCACAATAATAATCAAGCGTCATTAAAACATAGTCATTATAGTCTACATACAACTCCCTTTCCTATTAATGTCTTCTGTCAATGAATAAGTCGATTTCCTATGATGAAACCCAATAGGAATTTCACGGACCAGCAATGATAATCCATAATTTTCTTTTATTAATTATATAATAATTGAAAGAAGAACAGGTCTAAAGCTTGGACGACATCCTCCAACTAAAATATCTAAAGTAAACATAAAGATAAAGCATTGAAAGACAATGCAATAAATTAGAAATTCACACACAATACGAAAAAAGCTAAGATTATTAAAACAGAGAGATGATGATCGGGATTTATACTTTGCTCATTTTTGGATAGATAAAGCAAAATATTTTTCCCTTTTCTTAAAAACAACACAGCGACCTATTAGGCGGCAGATAATATAAGAATGTGTTTCAATAAATATTTATCTGCTTCGGGTGTTTAGACTTAATTAAATAATCAATTTTAAGAATCAACAAATCTGTTAGGATCGGGAACCCGGGTAGTGCGGAATTTAGCCAAACAACGGTATAATGACAATAACAAAGACAATGGAAGGTGATAATAACAACAATTAAAGAATATAAAGAAGACACAAATTTAACGTGGTTCTGTCAAAGTGACCTACGTCCACAAGCGGAGAGGAGCAAGTTCACTATACCAACAAGAGTACAAAAGAGAGTACAAAATTAGAGTAAATACTCTAATTAATCCCAAATACCCCAAGAGAATAACCTCACAAGATCACTCCAAAGAAAGGGTTTACACAAGTGTTTCCCAACACTCACTCTCTTACAAAATACTCTATAATGAAATAAAAGAGAAGAAAGAAAGACAAGAGTGAAAAGCTCTTGAATTGGTGTGTTTGCAAATGAGGAGAAACTTCTCTATTTATAGCAAAAAATCCTTGGCCTTATAATGGATATTATGTCATGGCAAATGTCATAAAAATTTGGCCATATTACAAATCTCCACCTTGGCCTAATTTCGGCTTATAGTAAACTTGCTCCACCTTCTCCGCAAAAACCCCAATGGGCAAAATCATTCTTCATAAATGCCAATCAAGTTCAGGCAAAGCTTGAACTTGGATACTGGAAGAGGTTTTGTGAACATGTCAGCAGGATTGTCTCTAGTGTTGATCTTCTGAACATAGACTTTTCTTTCAGCAATGGTTTCTCGGATGAAATGATACTTTATATCAATGCGCTTCGTCCTCTCATGATACATTTGATCTTTAGTCAAGTGAATGGCACTTTGACTATCACAGAAAATGGTAATACCACCTTGGTGTAAACTGAGTTTCGCAAATAGACCCTTCAACCATAAAGCTTCTTTGTTCGCCTTGGTCACTGCCATATATTCTGCTTCGGTAGTAGGTAAAGCTACTACATATTGTAATATAGCTTTTTAACTAATAGAGCAACCCCCGATGCAAAATACATAGCATGTCAGTGATCTTTTTTTGTCAAGATCATCTGCATAATCTGAGTCTACAAAACTAACCAAAGTGTTAGTATTTCTCCTAAACTCCAAACATGTGTTTGAAGTACCTCGCAAGTATCTGAGAATTTATTTCACAGCATGCCAATGTGCTTTACCAGGGCAAGCCATATACCTGCTTACCACGCTTACTGCTTGTGAAATGTCTGGACGTGTATAAACTATTGCATACATAATATTGCCGACTGCACTGGAATAAGGAACCTGTGCCATGTACCTCTCTTCTTCCTCTGACTGCGGGAACTGAGCAGCTGATAACTTAAAATGAGCAGCAAGAGGGATACTAACTGGTTTAGCATCTTTCATGCCAAACCTCTCCAAGACTTTCTCCAAGTACTTCTTCTGGGTCAGAAATAGCCTGTTGGCTTTTCGATCTCTTTTGATCTCCATGCCAAGGATTTTCTTAGCTTCTCC
Source organism: Nicotiana otophora (assembly GCA_000715115.1). Classification (NCBI taxonomy): domain Eukaryota; kingdom Viridiplantae; phylum Streptophyta; class Magnoliopsida; order Solanales; family Solanaceae; genus Nicotiana; species Nicotiana otophora. Next base: position 100,415 of record AWOL01S0002851.1, read on the forward strand.
CAGATCTTTCATCTCAAATTCACTTTTCAGCTGACTTTTCAAGTTGTGAATTTCTGTTAAATCCTTAGCAGCAATGACCATGTCATCAACATATATTAATAGGTACATAAATGATCCATCATTTAACTTCCGGAAGTAAACACAACTATCATACATGCTCCTCGAATAACCATGACCCAACATAAAGGAATCAAACCTTTT
>AWOL01S0002851.1:100788-188571 GCA_000715115.1 Nicotiana otophora
GGGACACATATGATAAGAACAACCCGAATCTAAAATCCACTCATTGTTAGATTTGAAACTATTATTAGTTGCTAAAAAAATAGTTCCCTCAGTCTCATCAGCAACTACACTTGCTTCGGCAGTGTCAATATTTTTGTGCTCATTTTTCTTTTCTGTATGCTTTTCTTTGTTTTTTAATTTAAAGCATTCAGAAATAATGTGACCTTTCTTATGACAATATTTGCACATGACATTTCTGTATCTGGATTTTGACCTTGATTTAGGTTTCTCACTACTTGAATCTTTCTTATTGGATCTACCTCTTATGAATAAGCCTTCTCCTTGGTTTCCACTAGTTTCCCCAGTAATATCTCTATCTATTTGTTCTTTTGATTTCAAAATAGATTTGATATCTTTATAAGAGATATTATCCTTTCCATAAAGCATAGTATCTCTTATATGTTTAAACGACTGGGGTAAGGAAACAAGCAATAACACAGCTTGATCCTAATCTTTGATTTCAGCATCTATATTACTTAAATCCATAAGAAGAGAATCAAAAGTATCAAGATGAGTAAGTATAGAAGTACCTTCAGCCATACGAAAAGTGTAGAGTTTTTACTTTAGGTAAACTCTGTTTTCTACTGTTCTTTTCATATATAGGGTTTTACGCTTTTCCCATATGCCTTTGGCTAAGCTTTCTGTTATAACTTCACGCAAAACCTCATTTGAAAGATTTAAAATAATACCTATTTTTGCCTTTTTGTCTATGATGGCAAACTCCTCGTCCGTCATTTTATCCGGCATCTTCTCCCTTTCTTGCAGTGCCAAATCTAAGCCATCCTGAATTAGGATAGCTTCCATCTTTAGTTGCCACATTCCAAAGTTTGTACTTCGGTAAGACTTTGTTAGAGTCATTTTGGCCGGTTAGATCTGGCTCTGATACCAATTTATTATGATCGGAAATCCGGGTAGTGCGGAATTTAGCCAAACAACAGTATAATGACAATAACAAAGACAATGGAATGTGATAATAACGACAATTAAAGAATATAAAGAAGACACAAATTTAACGTGGTTCGGTCAAGGTGACCTACGTCCACAAGCGGAGATGAGCAATTTCACTATACCAACAAGAGTACAAAAGAGGGTACAAAATTAGAGTAAATACTCTAATTAATCCCAAATATCCCAAGAGAATAACCTCACAAGATCACTCCAAAGAAAGGGTTCACACAAGTGTTTCCCAACACTCACTCTCTTACAAAATACTCTATAATGAAATAAAGGAGGAGAAAGAAAGACAAGAGTGAAAAGCTCTTGAATTGGTGTGTTTGCAAAGGAGGAGAAACTCCTCTATTTATAGCAAGAAATCCTTGGCCTAATAATGGATATTATGTCATGGAAAATGTCATGATCCACAAATTTATGGATATTATGTCATGGCAAATGTCATGATCCACAAATTTGTTATAATGGATATTATGTTATGGCAAATGTCATGAACCACAAATTTGTTATAATGGATATTATGTCATGACAAATATCATGAAAATTTGGCCATATTACAAAATCCAGTTGGAAATGCATATTACTTAATCATGGTGAATTATTAAAAAGTGTACATACAAAATTATTTATCTCATATTCTTTAGCTTGGCGTAAACATCCAGTGCATATAAATTTCTACCGACTTAGTTCCTTTCATCTATAAGTTGACTGCTTCTTCTTTTCCTTTAATTTTTTCCCTAAGGGAAAATAGTTCGAAAAATGTGTCAGGAGTACGAAAGTTTTTCGAGCAGTTGTTATCGCAAAGTCTTATTTTGAACCTAAACAAATGGAATGTCTCTTGAGACAGAAGCGAAGAATTGAAAACAAAAATAAAAGACTATAACATTAAGCGTGAGATCCTGATAAAGCAATGGGAAAAATGTCTACACCAAGGTAGTAATTTCTCAAGAATAGGGAATATAAAATTTTAAAGAAGAAAATATAAGGAAATGGATCATTAAGATGTCTACATTTCTTTTCCATGTGTATAATATTTATGCTCTTTCATTTATACCTTTTTCAAAGTTCATACTAGTTCTCTTTGAACTCCTTTTTTTTCCTTCCTCTTTTTAATCCCTGTAGGGATCGAAAAAATAAGATTCCATCCGGAAGCTAACAAAGCAAATATTGGCGACAATAAATAAAACGGCAAAAATAATTATACTAGAAGAGGCGTAATATAGTATAATATGGTTTGATCAATTGGCTTACATTAATCTACTAATATAAAAGAGAAACAAAACTTATCGAGATAATAAATTCTCCTTCTAAGCAAGACTTTGTTGAGGACTAATATAACGACCCAACTGGCTGTTTTGTGTATTTGAGCCCTATTTCCTCTTTTAAAGCTTTCTGTATGTGTATTTGTGGTTTTATGACTTGCGAGGATGGTTAATTTCGTTTCGGAAAAGTTTTGGAATGATTTGGATCCCTTAGGGGTCGTTTGGTATGAAATATAAGGTGGGATAAGATGTAGGATAAAATTTATACCTTGTTTGGTTGGCAGTATAAATTTATACCGCCAACCAAACAAGGTATAAATTTTATCCCAGAATTAATTCAGGATATCCCACCTTATTCCATCAAATGTGGGATTATTTTATCCCATCTCTCATATGGTATAAATCAGTACTGGGATTATAATCCAAGAATTATAATCCCGGGATAATTTAGTCCGCGTACCAAATGACCCCTTAGTTCTTAGTTTACAAGTTTAAGTTAGAAATGTTGATTGTGGTTGACTTTTATGCAAACAACCCCAGAATGATATTTTGATGGCTCCAATATGTTCGTATTGTAAATTTTGATTTAGACGTATGTCCGAAAGTGAATTCGGAGGTTCCTAAGTTAATTTGACTTATTTTGCCGAAAGTTGACAATTTGAAGGTTTAGAAATTTCTTAGGTTTTACTGTAGGTTGACTTTATGGCTATCAGGTTCATATTTTAGTTTCGTAACTTGAAATAGGTCCGTTTTGTCATTTGAAACTTGTTTGCAAAATTTGATGTAATTCCAAGTTGGTTCGATAGGAATCAGGAGCTTGGTTGTGTTTCTAGCGATTCTTGAGTTTTCTTTTTGAATTTCATGTGTTTTAATGTCCGATCCGTGGTTCCGAATATTATTTTAGCATTTTTATCAGACGAGCGAGTTCATATGATATTTTTTGAACTTGTGTGGATATTTGGTGTAGAGCCCCGAGGGCTCGGGTGAGTTTCGGGCGTCTTTCTAATCGGATTGAACTTGTTTTAGGTTGTGTGCTGGTGCTATAGTTATTGCAATTGCGAGCACCAACATCACAATTGCGAAAATAGGCAGGGAGGGCTTAGGTAAAGAAACAATGCGATGCCTTACTCGCAATTGCGAAGGTTGGCCTTGGGTTGTGTAACGACCCGATCGGTCGTTTTGCTTTCTAAATCCCTATTTCCCTAATTGAGACCTCCCGTATGTGCTTTTACTATTTTATGACTTGCAGGGATGATTGGCTCGGGTTTGAAAGGGTTCGGGTTAAAATCGGAACACTTTGTTCCTTAATAATGGCTTCTGATGGCCAAGTTTGACTTGGGTCAATATTTTGAGTAAATGACCTCGGAACCGGAATTTGATAGTTCCAATAGGTTCGTATGATGATTTGGGACTTATGCGTGTGTTCAGGTCGGGTTTCCGGTGATCCGGAAGAGTTTCGACGCTTAATGTTAAACTCCGGTGATCCGGGTAGACTTTGGTGCTATCGAGGTCCGTTTGGGATTCAGAGCCTGGGAATAGATCCGCATGATGATTTATGACTTGTATGCAAAAATTGGTGTTATTCCGAGTTTCTAAGTATGATTCGACGCGTTCGGAGCTAATTGAAAGGTTTGAAGTTCATAAGTTGATTAAATTTGGTTTTTGGGTGCGATTCTGGGTTTCGATGTTGTTTTATGTGTTTCGAGGGTTCTAGCTCTGTATTATGTTTATGGACTTGTTGGTGCGATTGGTCGGGGTCCCGGGTGGCTCGGGTGAATTTCGGACCACCCGGAGCTAAAGTCTGGTTTCCTTCTTTGTGAACGCGAAGGTGGAGTCACGTTCGCGGAAAAGGAATTGGGAAACTGGGCATCTTGCCCTTCGCGTTCGTGTTCAAGAGGTCGTGTTTGCGAAGGTCTGGGACCAGTAGCGTATACAGGCCCGTGTTCGCATAGAATAAAGGGCCTGGGGTGGGTCAGCCACCTTTGCTCTTCGCGTTCACAAAGCTCAAGCTGGGTAAGCCTCCGCGATCGTGAGACTACCTTCGCGTTCGTGAAGAAGGTCTTCAGGGCCTGGGCCAACTATGCCTTCGCGATCGCCAGGCTTCTTCTGCGATCATGAAAAAGGGTCAACTGGGCAGTGTTTTGATTTAATGACTGGACTTAGGCTTATTTTCCCATTTCTCATTTGTGTGGTCCGAATTTGGAGCATCTTGGAGAGGGGTTTTTATCAAGATTGTGAGGTGAGTAATTTCTACCTAATGTAAGTTAAATACATAGATTATGGATAGATTTTAATGGGTAAAATGTGGGAATTTTAGGAGTTTTTTGAAAAATTTAGGTTTTGATAACAATGAGATTTGACCACAATATTGATTATAGAATTGAGAATAAATTATATATTTGAGTTCGTAAAGTCATGGATAACATTTATCTTCGGAAATTTTTGGAATCCGGGCATGTGGGCCCGGGATAATTTTTATGGACTTCCCGGTTTAGTTTGTAAATTAGTTTAATAGCAAAATTTGGAACTTTTGAGCACTTACTGATTAGCTTCGGATTGCTCGGCTTCGTTTAGGAATTTCTAGTGAGGTTAAAGAGCTAGTTAGTGGACATGAAAGCGAGGTAAGTCTCTTACCTAATCTTGTAAGAGGGAACTTATGATCCCCTTGGGCGTATTAATTATTGTGTGCTACTTGTTGTGGGGAGCTACGTACACTCGACGTGACAAAAGTCCGTATGTAGCAATATTCATGTAATGTCCGGGTAGACTTAGATTCATAGCATGCCTTTAATTGTGCTATTTGTACATATCATGTGTATTAATTTTCTTGATTATGACTGAGATTGAGGATTTGAATAAAGATATCGACTTAGCCTCTTACTTTAGAAAATTGGGAAATATTTGATAAACTATGGATCCGTGTCTTCTCGACTCGCATGTGCTTCCGTGAGCGAGGTAAGTTTCTCTACTTTTATGGGATTAGGTTGTTCGCCTCGGTAGTGAAATAAATTACTCTTATGGGATCGAGTCATTCGCCTCGGCAGTATGGTAACAACATTCTTATGGGATCGAGCTGTTCGCCTCGACAGTACTGAGTACCACTATTCCTATGGGATCGGGCCGTTCGTCTCATAAGCTTCATGCTTAATATTTGAGACTGGATTTGGTTTGGTAACAGTTGAGTTGGCGTCTTCAAGGCCGGTTATGACATGTTTAGTGATTTGATATAGACTATTGTGTGGAATTACTGTAATTACTTTTATTTGCTTTGTTGCTACTTGTTGTACACTCACCATGTCTACTTTATGTATTTCTCTTACTGTTGGACTACTAGTAAGTGTCAAGTCGACCCCTCATTACTACTTCTTCAAGGTTAGAGTAGATACTTACTGAGTACGCGTTATTTTCCATACTTACGCTACACTTCTGCACTGAATATGAAGTTACTGAGATAGGTACTACTAGTGGTCACACGGACGCGTAGCCGTACTTATACAGAGACTTAGTGGTGAGCTGCTTGCCTTGCTACGATTTGTAGCACCGGAGTCTCCCTCTACCTTGTTTATCATTTATGTCTATTACCTTTAAGACATTAGTTGTATTAGTTTGGTATATTCTCTAGATTGCTCATGCACTTGTGGCATCGGGTTTTGGGGACTTTTAGCATTTATGTACTGTTGTACTTATCGTTATTGTCACTATAGTTGATGTATTTCTCAAGCTGGTATTTTATTGAGAAAAGAGTATGTACGGTTGCATGAGATCTTACTTATTTCGTTCTTTTAAAAATAAACTTTTGTTTTAAAAGTAAAAAGGGGTAATTGAATTGTAGGTTCACTAGTGTGCTTGCCTAACCACGTCGTTAGGTGCCATCGCGACCTATCACGGGTTTTGGATTGTGACAGTTTAGTATCAGAGCCTTAGATTCACATAGGTCTCACGAGTCATGAGCAGGCATGGTAGAGTTTTGCGGATTAGTGCGGAGACGTCCGTACTTATCTTCGAGAGGCTACAGGGTGTTAGGAAACCTCTCTTCCTTTATCTCCTATCGTGCAGTTGATATTGTCCTATGTATATTTCTATTGATCTCTCACAGATGTTGAGAATGCGTGCGACAGATATACCAGGCGGCAGAGAAGCTGGTCCCCTCATTGCTAGAGGACGAGGCAGAGCCCGGGGGAGGGCTCCAGCTCCTATCAGAGGACGAGAGCATCCTAGAGTTGCTCCTATTGTACCACCAGTGGATCCAGTAGAGGATCCTGTTTTTGAGGAGCAGGATGAGGCGCCTGCAACTAAGCCAGCCCTATCAGATTTCATGACTACACCGGTTTCAGATTTAGGATTTGTATGTTGTGGTTCATGGACATTATGACGCATGATGGTTTATTTACAGCAGATCCAGCCATATCTCAGGCGGAAGGGGGAGCACAGACCCCTATCGCTCAGGCTCCAGGGCACGCCGTTGCCGTTTATCAGACCCTAAGTGCACTACCTGAAGGTGGGGCTCAGCCAGTTGCAGCGGCTGTGCCAGAGTCTGTACTTGTCGCGACCGTTGATCAGTAGACTTCGCCCCCTAACTTTGGGGGTGAGCGGTCAGAAGACCCCTAGGATTTCATTTACCGGTGCAAGGATAGGCTACGGAACATGGGGATATTGGAGTCCAACGAGATGGACTTCACCACCTTTCATCTTGAGAGCAAGGCCCCCAGATGGTGGCAGGTTTACCTCCTTAGCAGGCCGGCAGGTTCACCTACCTAGACTTGGGATCAGTTTACACATCTGTTCTTGGAGGAGTACATACCACCTTCAGAAAGAGAGGAGCTTCGGGGTCAGTTTGAGCGACTCTGTTAGGGTCATATGTCTGTGATCGACTATGAGGCAAGATTCACTGACTTGTTTTGCCATGTAGCTATTATACTCCCCACAGATGTAGAGAGGGTGCAGAGGTTCATTGCAGGTCTGCACCCTGAGATTCAGGTTTCTATGGATCGTGAGGCAGAGATGGGGACTCTCTTTCATCAGTTTGTGGATATAGCTCAGAGGATCGAGTGTATTTCGCAACTGCAAGAGAGAGTATGCGCCGAGGGGAAAATGGCCCAAGCAGTTTGGAGGATTCAGTGGCACCCCACTTGGGGGCAGAGGTCAGTTCATGAGGGGTCAATCTAGCAGGCCTATGTAGTCAGCACCACCGCCTACTCGAAGTGCTCCAGCACGACCCTACTTCTATGCCATTCTAAAAAGTACGTACACTCTGCCAGCTATTCAGGGTTTCTCTAGTGGGTATTCAGTCCATCAGGGTCAGACTTCAGGTCAATAGTCCAATGCTCCAAGAGGTTATTTTGAGTGCGGGGAGTTTGTCCATATGAAGAGGTTTAGTCCCAGACTTCATGGAAAGGCCGAGCAGCAGGACCATTGGCCTATGATTACCGCACCAGCTACCATACTGCCATCCCTCCCAGCCAGAGATGGAGGGAAGGTGGGTAGGGGTCGCCCTAGAGGTAGAGGCTAGTCAAGTGGTGCTCCGGTTAGATTCTATGCTTTCCCCTCCAGCCCATAGGTAGTCGCCTCCGATGAAGTGATCACAGGTACTAGTTCTGTCTGGCATAGGGATGCCTCAGTATTATTTGATCCAGGGTCTACTTATTCCTATGTTTCCTCTCTATTTGATCCTTATCTTGATGTATCTCGCGAGTCCTTGGGCGTTCATGTATATGTGTCCATGCTAGTAGGTAATTCCTGTGTGCTGGATCGAGTCTACCAGTCTTGTATTGTGACTTTCTATGTGGTTATGAGACCAAAGCGGATCTTTTATTGCAAGATATATATGGTTGATTTCGAGGTTTTCCTGGACATGGACTGGTTGTCATCGTACCATGCCATTTTTGATTTCTATGCCAGGACTGTTACCTTGGTGATGCCTGAGCTACGTAGATTAGAGGGGAGAAGTTCGTTTGTTGGTACTTCCAACCGGGTTATATCTTTCTTGAAGGCTCGACATATGGTCGATAAGGGTTGTTTGACCTATTTGGCCTTTGTTCGGTATATTACTATAGAGGCTCTCACATTGGATTCAGTGTTGGTGGTACGAGAGTTTCCCGATGTATTTCTTGTTGTTCTACCAGGTATGCCGCCGGATCGGGATATCGATTTTGGTATTGAGTTGGTGACAGACACCCAGCCTATTTCTTCTTCGCCTTATCACATGGCTCCAAAGGAGCTGGGGAGATTAAAGGAGCAGCTTCAAGAGTTTCTTGAGAAGGGGTTCATCAGACCCAGTGTTTCGCCTTGGGGCGCACCGATGTTGTTTGCGAAGAAGAAGGATGGGAGTATGCGGATGTGTATTTATTACTACGAGTTAAACAAAGTCACCATTAAGAATAAGTACCTGTTGCCGCGCATTAATGGCATGTTTGACCAGTTGTAGGATGCCAAGGTGTTCTCTAAGATCGACTTGAGATCTGGGTATCATCAGCTGAAGATTTATGCTTCGGATGTACCGAAGGCGGCTTTCCGGACCAGTTATGGGCAGTATGAGTTTTTAGTGATGTCCTTCAGCTTGACCAATGCCCCAACGACATTTATGAATTTGATGAATCAGGTGTACTGATCTAGGCCAAACCCACACCACAATTAAGTAGTGAAGCAGTCGATGCAATAATAAACCCAACGAAGGTCGGGATCACATCCATAGGGAGTTAGAATATGGGATTAGGTGTATATCTAAGTTAATCGGAAGTTTTGGCTCCAATTACACTTCCACAGACTTGATTGGTGTTTTATTTCTACTTTACTCTATTGCTTGCAAGTATAAAACTAAGGACAATATTTTTGGTTTTGAGTTTTTCAAATGATTAAAAGGGACTAGGTTCGTGACTTCTACCTAGGTGGTTATCTAATGGGTTGTAAACTCCAGGGCAAATTTGATTAGTTGGGGTCGTGATGTAGCAATCACATCCGGGTACTCACTCTATACCTATCGGTAGTTTGACTGATTTTTTCCAATTTGGCTTTCTCAAGTCTAATTGGGTATTTCAGTATTTGCACAATACAAGTGATATTAGCTCAAGTCGGGTATTACTATCTCTAGGTTAAACCCTTTAATTGGGGCTATCAATTTCTTGAGTTTACTCCAATTTCTTGTTAGCCAAGTTTTCCTAGACTTAGTCTCTCTTTCTCAAGTAGAGGCTAAGTCAAATAGGCATGAATCAATGTTTGCAACCATTGATTCTAGGGTTCAATCATGAACAAGGATAAATATCACTAACCTAATCAAAACCAAGCCCTAAATTAAACACCATCAAATACCCACACTAGGGTTGGGTCACAACCCTAGCTAAAGATTTAGCTACTCATGAAAAGTAAAAAAATACAAGAAGAGATTAAGATAGAATGCATAATAATTGATTAGACAAAGAAAATCTAATGCTAAGAAGTTAATCTAGTACAAAATTACTCAACACAGTAAAGAAAAAAGCCCAGGTGCACTTCTGAAAACTCAACTTAACCTAAAAATGACAAAAAGTTCTATTTATACTAAGCTAAAAATATCTGACAAAAATGCCCCTACGAAGGTTGTGCGGTCGCATAATTCTGGTGCGGTTCGCACAATGAGCTACTGTGGCAGCACAATTATCGTGCGGTCCTCATTCTTGGGAATTTGGGATTGGAACTTGGGGGCTTCTGCGGTCCGCATAAAAATGGGTGCGGCCGCACTTATGATTATGCGGCCACACAAAACTGCTGCGGTCCGCACTCTTTGCTTTTTTGGACTTGACACAGCTCTCTGATTCTTCAACTTTGCGTACCGCATAATAATGAATGCGGCCGCACTTGGCCTCCTGCGGTCGCACAATTTCGGTGCGGTCCGCATGCCTTTAGCTGGTCCAAAAACTACTCTCTGAATCTCCCCTCTGCGACCGCACTAGGATTATGCGGTCCACACTGCTTGCCTTTTTGCCCTGCTTTAGTTCTTGTTCACTTTTGACTATTTTATAAGTTGATTTTGACTTCTTTGACTCGTGTCCCAATATTCCTGTAAGTAAGCACATTTTGTTAGTTTTCGAGAATGCCTTTAAGCATTTTTGAGCTAAATTGCAAGTAAAAGAGAGCAAATAATCGGTCAAAATTCCCACTTATCAACTCCCCCAAACTAAAGCTTTTGCTTGTCCTCAAGCAAATAAGTAAATTCCCACCTCCACTAGAAAAAGAGATATTTCAGCTTGTGTAAGGTCAATCAATCACACATCAATTGGGACCAACAATTACCCACAACACATATGAATTATCAACAATGCAATGATTTTCTAATGTGACACTAGAGCATCAAGAGTTGACTTTATTCCTCAAGGAAGCTCGTTCTTTCGCATAGGTCATTGTGGATCCCAAACTCCTCCTCCTCTACTCTCCATTAGCATATCTCACTTTAGAATGCAACACTCGATACAAGGATTGTGTAAAGTTCGCTCATTTCTCTCAAAAGAATGACGCAAGTCCGACTCTAAGTACCATAAGCTTGCCCCTCATGTAAATCGCCACTAATGTAAGCTCACTCAAATTGAAATCATGTAAGTCTTTTGCGGGATGTATTGAAGGCTTTTAGACCAAGGTAGGATTTGTTGGAATAGAATGGTTTCATCTTTACTTAAGCACTCTATTTTCTCTTTTCGGCTTATACTTTCTCGACTCTTTGAGTCATTTTCTTCTTTCTCGGGGGAACTAGAGAGACGTAACGTCGCTCTTTCTTGATCATGACATTCATTCTTCTCCTTTTCTATTTACTTCAGCCTTTTATCCTCATTTTCTTTTGAATTCCCTTCAACTCTTCACTTTATTCACTTTCTTTTTGTCATTTTTCTTTTTGTTCTTTCTTTCTTTTCTTTTTGCCTTCCCTTTTCTTCATTTCTTTCTCTTCTTTGTACCTTTTATCACTGCAAACTCCCCGTCTCTCCCCCAAACTTATGTTTTTACCAATTGTTTCTCAAGAATGCTAAGAAAAGATTGGGTACCAAGAGAGGGTCATTTCAGAACGGATAAAGGCTTGTAACTTGGTTATTAAAAGACAAAGGCTTCAACTCAAAGGGGTTGACTAGGGATATCACATTGGTAGGCTATGGAAGTTTTCAATTTCAAATTGGATCAAGGAGATCCTACAATCATTTCTCAAGCCAAGATACACTTAGAATTTTGCCTAGAAAAACACTCGGGGCAAGTTCTACACTATTAGCACGGAAACTTGGACTTGCAATTCAATACCTCACCTTTCACACTGCTATATTGCTAAAGAGAATGGAGTCAAGGGCCCACAACAACCCTAGCTAATATTTAGAATCACAAATGGCTCGACTGAACCACTCGATAACTGTTTGAGTCAACACAAGAGTCTAAAGGTCACAACTAGAGCTATTTTATGCTAACAACTTTATTTTTAACCATAAGGTCAGAGGTAAATGTGTTGGTACCAAGTGAAGCAAGCTCGAGACACTTTTATTCATTACTACTATATTTTGTCAAAACATAAAAGAAAACGGACTCAATCCCTTAAGAAGGTTATCACGCCATCCATCATTGGGAAGAGCTACCCGGTTCACACAAAATCCACCTTTGGAAAGAACCGTGGCATTAATAAAACCAAAGGCTTATTGTTCACACAAAACGTAAGCTAGCAAATTAAAAAGAAGCTACTAAAGTAAATAAGAAGTTATACTACTAAGGAAAAACAAACTAAAGAAGCTATGAAATAAACTACGAAAAGCGAGATAAATGAATATACAAACCGAAGTCAAATGAGTATATACATAAGGAAAATGAATATCTACATCAAATAGGATGAATATATACATACCAAAGGAAAATAAAGACTAAAGAAAAAATAGTATCAGAGTTATTACAGCCCAAATGTCAAATGTCAAAGTCAAATAATTAAAATAGACCACCCCCCAAATTAAAATAAGCATTGTCCCCAATTCTTAACAAAAATAAGAACAGGGAAGGGGTAGAGAGTTAAGAGAACTCCCTATGTGGTCTCAGTCTACATAGGATCATCAACACCCTCTGTCTCCTCCAACTGTATGTCATCATCTCCTGGCTGAGGGACAACAGGGTTGCTGAGCATCTGTATCATCTCCTCTGTAGTGTGTGCAGTCACAACCGACTCCTTAGACTGGCCGGTTGCTGCCTCTGGTGCCTCTGTTGGTGCTTCCTGTGCTGCTGGGACTGTCTGCTCCATAAGGAAGTCCAATGGAAGATCTCCTGCAGATGCAATCCTTCCAACCTCTTTGCTCAGCTTCTCTACCGACTTCTTTGTTGCCTAGGATCTATGCATCTTCTTGACCTGTTTGCCTAAATCCTTAATGACCTTCCCATGCATCGCCAGAGTATCAACAATGGTCTTCTGGTTCTCCAGAATCTTCTTCAATATTTCCTCCACTAACGGAGGTACCTGTGGTTCTGCTGGGGCTGAGGACTGCGCTGCAACATCACTGGATATATCAGTCAGCTTTGTAGTAGCTACCTGCATCCAGTTGTTGAGACTCGCCAATGTTTGGGAGACTCGTAGCATAGTCTAACGATAAGTAGATGAGTCCGGCACTGGTAATGGCACTGACAGTCTAGCAAAAATAGGCAGACCGGAAGATAAGGGTGGCATGGGTGCTGTCCCGGTGGAAGTACCGGCTGCGGTGGAAGACTCGACAGCTGAATCAATAACCACTACCGCTGGCTCCTCAGACTGGCCAGTGGAGGAAGTAGCTTTACCCTTGAAGTTTTGGTTGTCAGCTCCCTGAAGGTGGTACCATGAAAAAGGCTTCTTGGCTTTCACTTATGTATCATAATGCTTCGGCTCCACCCCTTGATCCTTGAAATATTCTGTAAGGAAGTTCGGGTACGGATAGGATCTTTCACCCTTCTGGACAGCTAAAGTGATGTTGGTGGACATGATGGCACCAATATTTATCGGATACCCGGCCATAATTGAAGCCACCAAGACTGCACGTGGAAGTTGAAGCATGTTTTCATTGAGTCATGGGTCAATGCGGCTACACACAAATATTTTCCACCCTTTTGCTTCAAAGTTTAGGGTGGCCCGGACAATTGGAACCCTGTTGTAAGCCACAGAGGCATTGACCCTGGGGTTGCCAGAATCTCAGCTAACCACGGACGAGATGCATCACCCATAGATAGTTTTTCCAAATATTGCACTGCCTCTACTTCTTCAAACCCGACATATTTGTTCAGTGCACATGCGTTAAAGCGGATTTTCAGATTCCGCACTTTTGTCACCTTAGTTCCATTTTTGATGTGAGCAATATTTGCGTAGAATTCCTTGAACAGCTACTTATTTGCATCTAGGACGCTGGTGGTGAACCATTTCCATCTTTTGCGCTCCTGGAATTGGCTAAGGACATTGGGGTTGTGCTTGTTCAAATCGTTCATCAGAAATTGTCGCTCAAGAGTGAGCGACCTTTGTGTCCACCATTCCCTAAACTTTGTAAAGGCGGCAACACTGACAAATCTATCCTCCCATACCTCTGGTCTCTTAGATCTCTCCAAACCTCCCACTGCAGTATCACCCCCTCTCCCATTGTCTGGGACATCATCATCATTGTCCACATTAATCGGGTCAGCTGGAGCATGTGAGGAAGAGGGCTCAGAATCATGACTACCCTCTTCCGAACCTTCAGACGAACTAGCAGCTGAAGAAGACTCATCTACCAAATGAAATCTCCCCGGGAATTGTTGTGATTGGGCTTCCGGCTGTGCTTGCATGGAGTTACCCTCAGAAGCTTCCCCAGATGGGACATACTCACTGGTTTCGGAGGGTTCAGTAACTCGGCTTATGGTTGGTTTCTTGGTTATGACTCTTTGAAGTGCTAGAGGTAGGTTGCTTTTACCTCGACCCCGACCCCGGGAGGGTTCTGCCCTCCCTTTTGCTATATCTTCTTTGCCATGTGATCAAACCATTGTCTGCAACACATAAGTAATAGACATCAATTAAAATTGAAGCTCATAATGTATACAAAATCATTTTTTAAAGTTGCAGGAAGACAGCCTCAGAAGGGCAGTGCGGACCGCACAAAAGTGAGTGCGGCCGCAGACTGCCTATTGAGGACAGCATAAAAATGAGTGCGGCTGCACAACCAAGAGTGCGGACCGTAAAATTTTGACTGTAGCCGCACAGCTCCAGGTTCAGACTACTGGGGTCTCTGATATTTCATCAGTGCGGACCACAAAAAAATGAGTGCGGCCGCATAAGTTCACTGCGGATCGCACAATTTTGAGTGAGGCCGCACAATTCAAACACACAATTTCCTAACTGAGAGAGCTGCGGACCGCACAAAAGTGTGTGCGGCCGCATAGCCTGTAGTGCAGACCTCACAAAAATGAGTGCGACAGCATAATTCAAAATTCACGGGCACTTTTTAGGGTTCATGCAATCGTTTCATAATCTAGACATGGTTTGCACCATTAAACATGGATAGATACTTACCAGACCCCAATTAACACTTAATATGCTACCCACATGATTATAAGTAGAAAAAGACTAACTATTGACATTTTAGACATGTAATTAACCCTAAATTAAAGAACAAAACAAAACAAAAGATGAAAAATCTATAGATGGAATTAACATACCAGTTATGAAGATGCAAGTGATGAAATGAGGGACAATTTGAGAGCAATAGGGAAATTTACTGTGCTAGTCTAGTTTCTGGGCTTAGAAGATCGAAAAGTGTAAAATGATGAGAGAAGCCATATTTATACTTTTACCCGTGGGACCCAGATTTTTACCTGAATGCGGCCGCATAATTTTGATGCGGATTGCACTTCTTACCTGCCTTTGAGAAGTCTTGTTGCGGACCGTACAAAAGTGAGTGCAACCACAGCATTAGTGCGGACCGCACAAAAATGTGTGGGGCCGCAATTTGTTCTGCATTTTGACAGGCCAAACTTCAGAGACCATGCATTTTGACACTTAGCCAAATTTTCTTGCACAGTACCTGCCATGCACCCCCATTCCTGCATATACTTCAAAACTAGTTAGCACAAAACAAAGCCTATCTAATCTAAAGAAGAAAAACAAAAGAAAGAAAAAGACATGGGTTGCCTCTCAAGAAACGACTGATTTAACGTCGTGGCACGATGCATGTTACCATTAATCACTTGAAATGGAGCAACGCCATAACCTGGCCATCATCAGCCTTGCCAAGATAATATTTAACCTGGTGCCCGTTGACTCTAAACACCTCATCATTCTTATTTTTCAAATCTAGAGCACCAAAGGGGGTTAAATTCACCACTTCAAATGGCCCACTCCATTTTGACTTTAACTTGCCCGAAAACATCCGTAACCGGGAGTTGAACAATAGCACAAGATCACCCTCTTTGAATTCCTTGTTGTGGATGTACTTGTCATGGAGGTACTTCATCTTGTCCTTATACAAGGACGAACTGGAGTATGCATGGAATCAGAACTCATCAAGTTCATTCAATTGCTCCACCCTAAGATTTGTAGCTACATCCCACTCTAGGTTATGCTTCTTCAATGCCCACATAGCATTATGCTCAAGTTCCATCGGTAGGTGACAAGCTTTCCCGAACACTAACCGATACGGAGACATACCAATTGGTATTTTGTATGCTGTTCTATAAGACCAAAGAGTATCGTCAAGTTTCTTCGACCAATCTGTCCGGTTGGCATTCACAGTCTTTGACAGAATACTCTTGATCTCCCGATTGGAGACTTCAACCTATCCACTTGCTTGAGGATGATAGGGGGTCAACACTTTGTGAGTGACGCCATACTTGGAGAGTAAAGTATCAAAAGCTTTGTTGCAAAGGTGTGATCCCCCATCATTATTGACGGCCCTTGGAGTACCAAACCTTGTGAGTATGTTCTTCTTCAAGAAATCTACCACACTCCAAGCTTCATTGTTGGGCAAAGACACAGCTTCAACCCATTTGGACACGTAATCCACAGCTACCAATATATAGGTGTTCCAACATGAGCTCAAAAACGGACCCATAAAATCAATGCCCCAAACATCAAAAATATCAATCTCTAGGATGGTGGTGAGAGGCATCTCATTTTTCTTGGAGATCCCACCGGCTCTTTGGCATTCATCACAATGCTTAACGAGATCGCTAGCATCCTTGTAAAGGGTAGGCCAATAGAATCCACAGTTTAGCACCTTTGTAGAAGTTCTCGCTCCACCATAGTGACCACCATATGGCGAAGAGTTGCAAGCTTCGAGAATACCCAATTAGTCTTCTATTGGTACACATCTTCGGATAACACCATCAGTACAAAGTTTGAAGAGATATGGCTCATTCCAATAATAGTCCAGGCAGTCCTGTTTGAGCTTATTCCTTTGGTTTGAAGAGAACTCATTCGGAATAATGCCACTCACAAGATAGTTGGCCATATCAGCAAATCATGGCATCCCGGTCATAGAAATGGAATATCCATCAAAGAAGCAATAATAAGCACGTCCGGCTAACCTATCCAACATTTGATCAAGAAATGGAAGTGGAAAATGGTCTTTCCGAGTAACTTTGTTGAGCTTCCTATAATCCATGCACACTTTCCACCCGGTGAAAGTTCTTGTGGGGATCAGTTCATTTTTGTCATTTATTATCATAGCCATGCCCCCTTTCTTTGGGACACATTGCACCGACGAGGTCCATGAACTATCAAAAATGGGGTAAACAACCCCGACATCCAACCACTTGATGATCTCTTTCTTTACTACCTCTTGCATGGCCTCATTCAATCGTCTTTCATGTTCCACGTAGGGTTTGACATCCTCCTCCAAAATGATTTTGTGCATGCAAAGGGCGGGGCTTATACCCCGAATATCCGCCAATATCCAACCTATTGCTTTCTACCTCATTTGGAGCACCGCCAGGGTGGAATCTACCTGCACGTTAGTTAAGCACGAGTTTGGAGCACCGCCAGGGTGGAATCTACCTGCACGTTAGTTAAGCACGAGTAAAGAATAACAGGTAAAATGGAACAAGGGCCTAGAAATTCATACCTGAGGTGTGAAGGCAAAGGCTTTAACTCCAAGGTGGGAGGCTCCTCGATTGAGGGCTTTGTTGGTGGAGTCTTCCGGTTTTTGAGATCCAACGAAAGTTTTCAGGGCTCATAAGTATATGATCCCATTCCTTGCAAAGCATTGACACAATCTACAAAGCCTTTCTTCTCATCCTCATCATGATTCAACAACACAACTTCCAAGGTATCTTCAACATTTATCACAACACTTGTGTCATCAATAATTACTTCGGTCACAAGATCCATGAACGAACACACTTTATTGCTATTTGGCCGCCTCATTGATTTACAAACATGGAACACCACTTTTTCATCGCCCACCAAGAAGGTGAGCTCGCCAGCTTCCATATCAACTAAGGCCTTCCCTATAGCAAGAAAAGGTCTCCCCAAAATGATTGGAACCTCGTAGTCAACCTCACAGTCAAGTATCACAAAATCTGCAGGAAGGATGAACTTGTCGACCCGAACTAACACATCATCAATTATCCCCAATGGCTTTTTCATTATCTGATCCGCCATTTGCAACCTCATGGATGTAGGTCTTGGATGCCCAATCCCCAATGTTTTGAACCCAAAATAGGGCATCAAGTTAATGCTTTCCCCCAAGTCACATAAAGCTTTTGTGAAATCGGCACTCCCAATAGTGCACGGGATTGTGAAAGCACCAGGGTCTTCCAACTTTGGAGCCATGGAGTGCACAATAACACTCACTTGATGTGTCATTTTGATTGTTTCACAGTTCAATTATCTCTTCTTTGTTACCAAATCCTTCATGAACTTGGCATATCCCGGCATTTGTTCTAAGGCTTCAACCAATGGCATATTTATGGACAAACTTTTCATCATATCAATGAATTTATTGAATTGATTATCATTGTATTTCTTTGCATGTCTTTGAGGGTATGGAGTAGGAGGCCTTGGCATTGGTGCCTTAACCTTTGGCACTACCGGCTCCGGTATATCAATCACGTGCTCCCTAGACGGGTTCACTTCTTCTTGCGTCACCTCCACATTTTCATCAATATCAACCCTCGCTTCTTTATTAGCTTGAACATCATTGCTTGGCTCATCATCATCTTGCACCAACACGTCATCACCCACATGTCTTACTTTAGTTTGAGGTACTAGTAACTCCACATCTCCCACTTCTTGTTGTCACGGCCATTGCATGCCTCGTATTCCCACATTTCGGGTTCACCACCGTATCACTAGGTAGTGCCCCCTTTGAGCGAGTATTTAAAGCTTGATAAATTTGGCCAAGTTGAACCTCCAGTTTGCGGATAGAAGTGTTGTGGGAGGCTAATTAGCATGGGAGTCGGCATTTTTCTCCATCATTTGCTTAAACATATTTTCAATCCGTCCCATTTCACTATTGGAAGAACTAGGACCTTGCGATGGATATGGAGGCAGGTTGTTTGGTTGTTGATACATCGGGGGCCTCTGAAAGCCTGACCCCAGATTTCCTTGATTGCTATTGTTCTGACCCTTTTGATTATTGTTGCCTCCCCAATTGCTTTGATTGTTGTCACCCCAATTGCCTTGATTACCCCAATTGCTTTGATTATTGTTGTTGCCACCACTCTAATTTCCTTGGTGGCCTTGATTGTTCCAATTTCCTTGGTTTTCTTGTGATCTCCATTGTTGTTGATTTGGAGCATTGCTTCTTTGACCTTGATAATTGTTGACATATTGAACCTCTTCATCTTGCTCATCATATGAATCATCTTGATTATACCCACTATTACTTTGCTCAAATTGTTCCTGATGGCTTTGTACTTGTTAACCTCGTTGTCGTCTCTTGTTTACCATCATGTTCACCCCTTCTATAGCATTCACCTGTTTCGGCCCTTGAACCTGTTGAAGCTGAGCCTTGGCCAATTGGTTCATGGTGGTTGTCAACTCCGCAATAACTTGTCCTTGATCATGTAGCTCCTTGTGTAGGTGAATATCATTTGGGTCACCCTGAGGAACATTGGCTCCACTTTGCCACGTCGAATAGGTATCTGCCATCTCATCCAAGATTTCACAAGCTTTAGAATAAGGCGTGTTCATGAAGTTACCCCCAGCGAGTTGATTTACCACACACTGATTCATTGTGTCGATCCCCCTGTAGAAGGTATGTTTGATCATGGCCTCGATCATATCATTGTTCAGGAATTCTTTGACCATGGTACGATATCTTTCCCAAATCTCGTGCAATGGCTCATTGGGCTCTTGTTTGAAAGCTAGAATTTCATCCCTTAGTGTAGCCATGTGCCCCGGAGAGAAGAATTTGGCAATGAACTTCTCGGCCGCCTCATCCCAAGTGTGGATGGAAGGATTGGGCAATCTCTCTAACCAGTCCAAAGCCTTTCCCCGTAGAGCAAAGGGAAACAACCTTAACCGCAGTGCATCCTCGGTGACATTTGTTTGCTTGCTCCCCCAACAAGTATCGATGAAACCCTTGAGATGCTTGTAGGCATTTTGGTGTGGAGCTCCAGTGAAGAAACCCTGCTGCTCAAGCAGTGTAAGCATCACGTTGGGTATTTGGAAGTTTCCCACCCTAATCCGGGGTGGGACTATTGCACCTGCATAGCCCTCGTTCGGCAACACCCGGTGCACTGCTCTAGGTGGATGCTGGGGAGGGTTTGGGACATTATCTTGAGGCGGTCGGCCTCACCTGTTTACTTGAGGCTCGGGATGAACCTCATCCACTTGATCATCATCTACTTCTTCCCCCAATGGTAAATTTCCGAGGGGCTCGTTGTTAAGGGATATTTTATACCTAAAAGAAAATAACAAACAAATATAGTGACTCAGAAGGAAAGAAAGACAAAACACACAAATACCTAGATATATAGCTAAATCCATTTAACTCCCCGGCAGCGGCGCCAAAAATTGATCTCGGCTAAACCCACACCACAATTAAGTAGTGAAGCGGTCGATGCAATAATAAACCCAACGAAGGTCGGGATCGAATCCACAGGGAGTAAGAATATGGGATTAGGTGTATATCTAAGTTAATTGCAAGTTTTGGCTCCAATTACACTTCCATAAATTTGATTGGTGTTTTACTTCTACTTTACTCTATTGTTTGCAAGTATAAAACTAAGGACAATATTTTTGGTTTTGAGTTTTTTAAATGATTAAAAAGGACCAGGGTCGTGACTTCTACCTAGGTGGTTATCTAATGGGTTGTAAAATTTAGGGTAAATTAGATTAGTTGGGGTCGCGATGTAGCAATCACATCTGGGTACTCACTCTATACCTCTCGGCAGTGCGAGTGATTTTGCCCAATTTGGCTTTCTCAAGTCCAATTGGATATTTGCACAATACAAGTGATATTAGATTAAGTCGGGTATTACTATCTCTAGGTTTAACCCTTTAATTGGGGCTATCAATTTCTTGAGTTCACCCCAATTTCTTATTAGCCAAGTTTTCCTAGACTTAATCTCTCTTTCTCAAATAGAGGTTAAGTCAAATAGGCATGAATCAATGTTTGCAACCATTGATTTTAGGGTTCAATCATGAACAAGGCTAAATATCACTAACCCAATCAAAAATAAGCCCTAAATTAAACACCCATCAAATACCCACACTAGGGTTGGGTCACAACCCTAGCTAAATATTTAGATACTCATGAAAAATAAAGAAATACAAGAAGAGATTAAGATAGAATGCATAATAATTGATTACACAAGAAAATCTAATGTAAGAAGTTAATCTAGTACAAAATTACTCATTACAGTAAAGAAAAAGGCCCAGCTGCACTTCTGAAAACACAACTTAACCTAAAAATGACAAAAAGTTCTATTTATTCTAAGCTGCAAATATCTGACAAAAATGCCCCTATGAAGGTTGTGCGGCCGCATAATTCTGGTACGGTCCGCACAATGAGCTACTGCGGCCGCACAATTATCGTGCGGTCCGCATTCTTGGGAACTTGGGCTTGGAACTTGGGGGCTTCTGTGGTCCGCGTAAAAATGGGTGCGACCGCACTTATGATTATGCGGTCGTACAAAACTGATGCGGTCCGCACTCCTTGCTTTTTTGGACTTGACACAGCTCTCTGATTCTTCAACCTTGTGGACCGCACATGGCCTCCTACAGCCGTAATATTTCGGTGCGGTCCGCATGCCTTTAGCTGGCCTAAAAACTACTCTCTGAATCTCCCTTCTGCGGCCGCACTGCTTGCCTTTTTGCCCTGTTTTGGTTCTTGTTCACTTTTGACTCCTTTATGAGGTTATTTTGACTTCTTTGGCTCGTGTCCCAATATTCCTGCAAGTAAGCACATTTTGTTAGTTTCCGAGAATGCCTTTAAGCATTTTGAGCTAAATCGCAAGTAAAAAAGAGCAAATAATCGGTCAAAATCCCCACTTATCATGTACATACTGTATCTTGACTCATTTGTCATTGTTTTCATTGATAACATATTGATCTACTCGCGTAATACGGAGGAGCAAAAAAAGCATTTGAGGTTAGTGCTTCAGACCTTGCGGGAAAAGAAGCTATATGCTAAGTTCTCCAAATGCGAGTTCTAGTTTGATTCCGTGGCTTTCTTGGGGCATGTTGTATCAGGTGAGGGTATTAAAATGGATCCCGGGAAAATCGAGGCAGTCCAGAGTTAGCCTCACCCCACCACATCGATCGATATCAGAAGTTTCTTGAGGTTAGCAGGTTATTATTGTGGGTTCGTGGAGGACCTCTCATCTATTGCAGCACCCATGACTAGATTGCTCTATTCAGACGGTCCGATGATTGCAAGGCGAGATTTCAAAAGCTCAAGACAACTTTGACTACAACACGGATGTTAGTGTCGACCTCTTGTCCAGGTTGTATAATGTGTATTGCGATGCTTCGCGTGTTGGCTTAGGTTGTGTATTGATGCAGGAGGGGTGAGTTATTGCATATGCTTTACGTCAGTTGAATACCCACGAGAATAATTACCCCGCACATGATTTGGAGTTGGCCGCGAAAGTTCATGCTCTCAAGATCTGAGGCATTATCTTTATGGGGTATCCTATGAGGTTTACAACGATCATCGCAACTTGCAATATATGTTTAAGCAGAAGGACCTTAATTTGAGGCAGCACAGGTGGCTTGAGTTCCTGAAGTACTATGATATTACCATCATTTACCATTCGGGAAAGGAGAATATGGTTGCGAATGTAACGACCTGACCGATCATTTTGAGCTCTAGCACGTCATTTGGTGATTTGAGGCCTTGAATAGCTTCACTTCAGGTATTATGACTTGTACGTGTGGTCGGAATTGAATTTCGTGAAGCTCAGAGTTGATTCGGATGGAAAATTCTAATTTTGGAAGCTTTGAGTTGGAAGAATTGACTAAGGTTTGACTTTTGAGTAAGCAACCTCGGAATCAGGATTTGAAGGTTCCAATAGGTTCGTATGATGATTTCGTACTTGGTCGTATGTTCAGGTTGATTATCGGGTGGTCCGAGAGAATTTTGGCGCCTATTATGGAAAGTTAGAATTTTTGAAAGAATAAGAACTTCATAAGTTTGATTTGAAGTGGACTTTGGTGTTATCGATGTCCGTTTGGGGTTCCGAGCCTTGGAATGGCTTCCCTATTCCGGATTGATTTGTTATATTTTGTCATAAGATGTAGAATTTGGAAATTTGAGATTTATAAGTTGATTCGAGGCACGATTCGTAATTTCAACATTATTTGGCATAATTTGAGTTCTCGACTAAGTTCGTATGATATTTTAGGACTTGTTGGTATATTTGGTTGAGGTACCAGGGGCCTCGAGTGGATTTCAGATGGTTAACGGATCAAATTTGGACTTAAAGCATTTGTTGGAATTTTGCCTTCTGGTGCAATCGCACCTACGGAACAGAAGTGAGATGGGCTTCGCAGAAGCGGCCAGGCGTGACTGAGGCAGTGGTCGCAGAAGCGGGCAGGTGGACCGCAGAAGCGGAGTCGCAATTGCTACGGGTCGATCGCAGAAGCGGAAAGTGAGAGGAAGGGGTACTTCGCAGAAGCGGCAGTGTTGCCGCAGAAGCGAGTCCGCAAAAGCGGACCATTTGTCTTCAGAAACGAGGGAAGCCACAGAAGCGAAGGGGCATCGCATCTGTGAGAGTGCAGATGCGGCCAAGTGTATTGCAGATGCAACAACACTGACAGCGTTAAAAACAAAGGGGTTGCCACATTTTTGTCATTTTGGAGTTCAAACACTCAGTTGGGGGCCATTTTTCAGAGGGAGTTCACAGGAATCTTGAGGTACGTCACTTGTGACCATTTGTTTGTCGATAATATGAAATTATCATCGAGTATTCTGACTAGATTACGTGTTTTTGAGGTATAATTCGAGAATTTAGGTCTATGGATTTCAAAATAAGAATTTAAGATTTGGAGGTCAAGTTGATATCGGAATTTGATAAATTTGGTATGGTTGGACTCGTGGTTGAATAGGAGTTCATATTTTGATATTTTTGTCAGGTTCCGAGACGTAGGCTTGGGTTGACTTTTTGGAGCGATTTTTCAATTCTTTGCTAAAGTCGTAGTTTTATTATTTAAATTAGTTTCTTATAGTCATATTTATAATATGAAATTGTTTTGGCTAGATTCGATCCGATTGGAGTTGGAACAAACTCGAGGAAAAGACCTTCTTATTGATTGATTGAGTGAGGTTTGAGGTAAGTGACTTGTCTAACCTTGTGTGGGAGAAATTCCCTTTAGGATTTGGTACTATTATGGTAAATTGCAATACGTAAAGGCCGTGTACGCGAGGTGACGAGTACATACTCGGGCTAAATGTTAAAAATCCGATTTTTTTTCTGCTAAATAGTTCCTTTTTATTGCCTTAATTGAGTTACTCTAGCACATGTAGCCATCATGTTTAGCCTAATGTCACATGTCTACGTGTATTATCTCTTACTTGTAATTTTTGCAACATGCTTAGTTGAATTACCTATTTTTCTTGATTTCATATTCATTCTTTAACTGTAGGATTCCTTGCTGTAATTTCATTGTTCCAATTGTTATGTGTTGTTTTTCTGATTTTTGGTTGAGATGATTGTTTTGTTGTGGCACGAGTTTTCTGCCGTGCGGAGCGTTATTATGGTACGAGGTTTCTGCCGTGCGGTTATCATTGTTTGTATGAGGTTTCTGCCATGCCCCTGTTGCATATTTACTTTTGGGACTACGAGACGGTACCTCGAGAGCGCCCCTATTGCATTTTTACTTTTGGGACTTCGAGGCGGAACCTCGGGAGCGCCTCTATTGCATATTTAATTTTTGGACTACGTGGCGTTACCTCGGGAGCGCCCCTATTGTATATTTATTTTTAGGACTACGAGGCGATACCTCAGGAGCGCCCCTATTCAAGATTTACTTTTGGGACTACGAGGCGGTACCTCGGGAGTGCCCCTGTTGCATATTTACTTTTGGGACTACGAGGTGGTACCTCGGGAGTGCCTCTGTTGTTTACCTCTATTTGCTGTGTTGTTGTTGTTATTATATCTCAACTTGTAAGAATCTTGTTTTTCCTCACGTGTTGCAGTTGTCTTCTTGAATCCCGTGTTGTTATATTTCTGTAAATTGTCATTATTCACTTCTCAGTCATTTTATTATATTATTATATCTTCTGCCTTGTTTCCTATTATTTCCAATAGGCCCTAACGTGACCTCATCACTACTCTACTGAGGTTAGGCTTGACACTTACTGGGTACTAGTATGATGTACTCATACTACACTTCTGCACATCTTTTGTGATAATCTAGTTACTGCTTACCAGACCATGTACCAGTGAGCTAGCCCGTACGTGGAGACTTTAAGGTACATCTGCCAGCGTCCGCAGACCTCAGAGTCTCTCTCTATCTTTATTATGTTGTTTTCCTCATTCCTCATTAGACTATGATGTATAGAGATATTTAGTATTTTTCTCTTTGGAGCTTGTGACTTCTTTCCACAGTGTTTTGGGAGTTGTAACTATTGAAATCACAGTTCTTATTTATTTCAGATGTTGAGGTTGAGTTTCATCTTTATATTCAGTTATTCCGCATAATTGTTAAGCTTACCTAGTCTTAGAGACTAGGTGCCGTCACTATATCCTACGGAGGGAAATTGGGGTCGTGACTAGCTAGTATTAGAGCCATAGGTGCATAGGTGTTATGAGTCACAAGCAGGTTTAGTAGAGTCTCACGGATCGGTATGGAGACGTCTATACTTATCCTCGAGAGGCTATGGAACTGTTAGGAAAATCTTCACTTCCTTGATTTCCTCATCATGTGATTTGATTCCTTTGGGGCTTATGCCTTTATTTCCTTCCTACTAAATCTCATGCGACGTGAAGCGCTTGTTATCAATCGGGCATCGATGAGTTGTAGTGGTACTGCAGACGTGGTGCAGGATGTTTTTCCTTGCATTTTTGGGTAGGCTATTATCATCGCCTTGTGGAAGGATGTTCTATCTTTTCAGTTCAGAATATGTATTTCTTATGGTTTTGAGGCTATGCACATATTGCTATAATGTTCATGCATTGTTGTCGCACAATGTTGGTGTAATGGTAGGGTGCTTGTCTATGTGTCGAGGCAGTGAATGACTTGAAATGAGGATCTCTAAGTGCGTGGTTTAGGGGTTCGACATTTAATTCCAACGGAGGAAAGGCAATCGGACTATGGATATTCTGGCCTTGGTTGATAGAGTAACGAGACTTGATATTTTTTAGAGTGGTGGAATTTTCATTTATGATGTGGTGTCGCCGTCCTTGTTTGAACGTATTAAGGTTCGCCGGTGTTATGGTCTTCTTCAATTTGCCTTCGGGGCAGGGTGTTGTAAAGTGGTGCCTGAGAAGCGGTTGTCATAGATGGCGGTGCGTAGCGATTTCAGAAATCGAATTGGTGTTTCTAATGTTGATAGCTCAGGAAAGATGATCTTCTAGGAGGTTTAGAGTTGGTAGCAATTTATTAGTTCATGTGCTATAGGTATGGATTTTGATATGGGGCAGTAATTGGGCACCGAAGAATGAGGAAGGACTTGTGGGAGGTGTCTTGCGGTGGTTGCATTACTAGAAGGTCAAAGTATAAAGTGCAGAGGTCGAGGAGTTGCTTAAAGGAGGTGGTTTAACCGAAGTGGGAGTGGCAGAGTAGTATATGGATTCTGTGGCAGAAAACCACTTGCCTTGAGAAAGTTTAGGGCGATTTGTGAATCGTGATGGAAGGTGATTTGGTCTATGGATTTTATTTGGGATGGTGGCTACTGTATCGAAGAAGATTGAATGTGGCACGGAGGGGTTTGCTTGAAATGAAGAGGGGGTGTGAAAACTTGATTATCGATTTGGATGCAACATGACTTCGAGTTTGGAATGTGTTGTCGAACTTCCGGTTGATGTCAACGGGGAATGAACGAACTTGTACAGCCGGTGGGCGAGTGTAGGCTCAAGAGGGTTTACTGATTTCGTAGTAGTTGTACCCAGTACAGTGCCGTTGGAAGATGTCGACATGGAATTCCACAGGTGGGTTATCTCATGTGAGCTGGTTAGCAGTTGTGTGATGTTGATGAAGCTTCTACGAAGAATTCTACTTGCTACCCGGTAAGAGGTCGAATATGTGATTGTGGCTGATGATTTAGAATGTTCATGAAAGGCTTAAGAAATTTGGCGGGTTAATAGTGCGAGATCATAGTAACTATGAAGGAGGAATCGTTGTGGGCTCTACATTATGTGATGGTAGCTTAAGGCTAAGTGGGGGAGCCCACCGTCTACGATTGGATTGCATGCTTTTCTGCTTGTGCAGTTGTGCGGGTTCTGGTTATTGGTGCATTGGTGGATCGTTTATGGCTAAGAAAAGAAAATATTAGGGGTAATTCAAGAAAAGCACTTGTTGAGTATGTGTGTTATATTTTGCCTTATCGGTCCACGTGCAGGTTTTGGGAAGACTCATAGTTTATGCTTCTTGTGGATGTGATGTACAAGGAAAGAATTCAGCCGGTTGCTTCTTTGACGGGGTGTTCAGGTGCTAGCATAGCGTTGGAGTTTGGTTATATTCGGGACCAGGTCAGAGTGGGTGACTCTCAACAACGGTCCTAGCAGGTTCAAGAATTTAAGTAAAGTGCTTGAGGATTTTGGGTCTGTTGTGTGGTTAAGGATCGAGTTTTGCAGTGGATTATAAAAGGGGCTTGGAGTTCTCTATGTTATCATCAGGACTGCAATACAATATTATAGGAAAGGGAGAAATAGCTTCGGATTCGCGGAAAATCTTGTAGAATGAGTGTGCCAGTTGGAGATGCTATTGTGCGCTTGAAGAGGGTATGAGATGGTTCATGATTATTGAGACGATGTGGTCTTGTGATGCGGGTCACTCGGGATGAGTGCAGATTTATTTTGTTATGTTTTTGAATGGAGCTATTATTTCTAAGGAAAATCGAGAGTAAATTGGAAGAAGTTGGGTCAGTTAGTAATGGTTGAATCAGCATGAATGTGGCAATGATCAGTTCCCTCAGGGTTGTATTTATTTTTGCACTTAGCTTGCTTGTGGTCGATATTCGGTATTTCGTAAGTATAAGCATTTTGGTTTGATGAGTATTCCCTTATTTATTATTATGTGCAGATCTAGTGGCACACCGCCACGAGTATATTGTTTGTATCGGGTTACACGCCGCAACGGTATCATGTTTTGATCGAGTTGCATGTCGCAACAGTACAATGTGTGGATCGGGTTGCGCGCCGCAATGGTGAGATATTGAGTACGGTTCCATATACTTATTTCTGTGTATTTTTGTTTCGCATTCTCTGAGAAGGGTTCATAGCGTCTGTTCGACCGCTTTCTTCGTTATGCGGGCTGGAAAGTTCCTTTCCAAAGTTCATTTTTTTCTTATGTATCATATTCGAGTTATAGCGTGTTGGCGCATCGATGGCATCGTATGAAATCCTGGCCAGTGTTTGAGGTGGCTTATTGCCTGGGTAGCTTGTACTAGGTGAGACGAGATTATTGGGCCTGAAATCAGTGCCATCAGATCTATATAAAGTATATTAAAGAGCAAATATCGTTATTCAGCTCAGAATGAGGTAATGGTCCTTGTCGGGAGGAGAGACTCCATGATTTGTTGATTCAACAGGTGATAATGAGTTTCTACGCATCTCTTCCGTCGTGGCAGTATTGCGAGAGTTGGATCAGGCTTATATGTGTTATGCGGTGTATTACGGGCACCTAGAGGCGGATCCAGAATTTCAAGAGAATGGGTGCGTTATTGTGAAGAAGTGTATCTAGAATTTACATTTGACGGGTTTAACTTTAGTCTCTTACCATGAACCCACTATACTTTTAAAATTATAGGTTCAAAATTATATTCTTTTTGAAATTTTAGTAATTTTCACATATATATCTATACTTCGTGTCGAAATCAAGACCGTCCAGAGTGGGATTTGAACCGTCACTTTCACTTGTAGAGGTGCACCTAGTAATAATTTCACCATAAGAGTCTTTGAGCATAAGTTCACACACATATATTTAAGTAATTTTGAAGAAATATAGCATTGTTATACGTGATTTCGGGAGAGGAGTATGTGTTTACGTGAACCCATATCCATCAACCTGGATACCCCTTTGCGGGCACCGGGTTCGTGGAATTACAACTATTGTGGTCGGAGAATATTATTGGTTCTAAAGCTTGTTAGCTAAGGTTATAGGGAGGATCTTCAGTCTGACTCGAGTTAATGTGCTCAACTGGGTGGTGGCGGCATAGGTAGGTGCACGAGGTGTTAAATAGTGATTTTGAACAACTCCAGAGTGGTTCTTGGCATGTTCGAGGATGAACGTATGTTTAAGTGGGGGTGAATGTAACGACCCGACCGATTCTTTTGTTCTCTAGCACGTCATTCGGCAGTTTGAGGCCTTGAGTAGCTTCACTTCAAGTATTATGACTTGTACGTGTGGTCGGAATTGAATTTCGGGAAGCGCGGAGTTGATTCGGATGGAAAATTCTAATTTTGGAAGCTTTGAGTAGGAAGAATTGACTAAGGTTTGACTTTTAAGTACACGACCTCGGAATCGATATTTGAAGGTTCCAACAGGTTCGTATGATGATTTCAGACTTGGGAGTATGTTCGGGTTGAGAATCGAGTGATCCGGGAGCATTTCAGCGCCTATTATGGAAGTTTGGAATTTTGGAGAGATTAAGAACTTCATAAGTTTGATTTGAAGTGGAATTTGGTGTTATCGATGTCTGTTTGGGGTTCCGAGCCTTGGAATGGCTTCGCTATGTCATTTATGACTCATATGCGAAATTTGAAGTTATTTCAGAATGATTTGGTACATTTCGGCACAAGATGTAAAATTTGGAAATTTGAGATTTATAAGTTGATTCGAGGCGCGATTCATAATTTTAACGTTGTTTGGCATGAATTGAGGCCTCGACTAATTTTGTATGATGTTTTAGGACTTGTTTGTATATTTGGTTGAGGTCCCGGGGGCTTCGGCTGGATTGCGGATGGTTAACAGATCAAATTTGGACTTGAAGCATTTCCTGAAATTCTGCCTTCTGGTGCAATCGCACCTGCGGAATTTTGCTCGCAAGTGCGAGCTCGCAGAAGCGAGATGGGCTTCGCAGAAGTGGCCATGCGTGACTGAGGTAGTGGATCGCAGAAGCAAAGTTGCACTTGCGACGGGTCGATCGTAGAAGTGAAAAGTGAGAGGGAGGGCTACTTCGCGGAAGTGGCAGCATTTCCGCAGAAGCATTTTCGCAAAAGCGAGGGAAGACACAGAAGCAAAGGGGGGCATCGCATCTGCGAGAGCGCAGATATGGCCAAGTGTATTGCAAATGCGATAACACTGGCAGTGTTAAAAACATAGGGGTTCTGGCATTTTTGTCATTTTGGAGTTCAAACACTCAGTTGGGGGTGATTTTTCAGAGGGAATTCACAGGAATTTTGAGGTAAGTCACTTGTGACTATTGTTTTGTTGATAATATTGAATTATCATCGAGTATTCCGACTAGATTACGTGTTTTTGAGGTGTAATTCCAGAATTTGGGCCTAGGGATTTCAAAATAAGAATTTAAGATTTGAAGGTCGAGTTGATGTCGGAATTTGGTAAATTTGGTATGGTTGGATTCGTGGTTGAATGGGCGTTCATATTTTGTAATTTTTGTCTGGTTCCGAGACGTGGGCCTGACTTTTTGGAGCGATTTTTCAATTCTTTGCTAAAGTCGTAGTTTCATTATTTAAATTAGTTTCTTATAGTATGTAATTGTTTTGGCTAATTCGAGCCGATTGGAGTTGGAAAAAAATTGAGCGAATGCCTTCTTATTGATTGATTGAGCCAAGGTTTGAGGTAAGTGACTTGTCTAAACTTGTGGGGGGGAAATTCCCCTTAGGATTTGGTACTTTTATGGTAAATTGCAATATGCAAAGGCTGTGTACGCAAGGTGACGATTGCGTACTCTGGCTTAGTGTTAAAAATCTGGGTTTTTTATACTAAATAATTCCTTTTTATTCCCTTAAGTAAGTTACTTTAGCACGTGTAGCTATCATGTTTAGCCTAATGTCACATGTCTACGTGTCTTATCTCTTACTTGTAATTTGTGCAACATGCTTTGTTGAATTACCTGATTTTCTTGATTTCATATTCATTCTTTAACTGTAGGATTCCTTGCTGTAATTTCATTGTTCCAATTGTTATGTGTTATTTTTGTGATTTTTGGTTGAGATGACTGTTTGGTTATGGCACGAGGTTTCTGTCGTGTGGAGTGTTATTATGGTACGAGGTTTTTGTTGTGTGGTTATCAATGTTTGCACGAGGTTTCTGTCGTGCCCCTGGTGCATATTTACTTTTGGGAGGCGGTACCTCGGGAGCGCCCATGTTACATATTTACTTTTGGGACTACGAGGCGGTACCTCGGGAGTGCCCCTATTGCATATTTACTTTTGAGACTACGAGGCGGTACCTCGGGAGTGCCCCTGTTGCATATTTACTTTTGGAAGTATGAGGCGGTACCTCGAGAGCGCCCCTATTACATATTTACTTTCGGTACTACGAGGCGGTATCACGGAAGCGCCTCTATTGCATATTTACTTTTGGGACTACGAGGCGGCACCTCGGGAGCGCCCTTATTGCATATTTACTTTTGAGACTACGAGGCGGTACCTCGGGAGTGCCCCTGTTGCATATTTACTTTTGGAAGTATGAGGCGGTACCTCGAGAGCGCCCCTATTACATATTTACTTTCGGTACTACGAGGCGGTATCACGGAAGCGCCTCTATTGCATATTTACTTTTGGGACTACGAGGCGGCACCTCGGGAGCGCCCTTATTGCATATTTACTTTTGGGACTACGAGGCGGTACCTCGGGAACGCTTCTGTTGTTTACCTATATTTGTTGTGTTGTTGTTGTTGTTGTTTCTCAACTTGTAAGAATCTTGTTTTTCCTCACGTGTTGTAGTTGTCTTCTTGAATCCCGTGTTGTTATCTTTCTGTAAATTCTCATTGTTCACTTCTCAGTCATTTCATTATATTATTATATCTTTTGCCTTGTTTCCTATTATTTCCAGTAGGGCCCTGACCTGACCTCGTCACTACTCTACTGAGGTTAGGCTTGGCAATTACTGGGTACCATTGTGGTATACTCATACTACACTTTTGCATATCTTTTGTGCAGATCCAGGTACTGCTTACCAGACCAGGTACCAGTGATATAGCCTGTACGTGGAGACTTCAAGGTACATCTTCCAGCGTCCGCAGACCTCGGAGTCCCCCTCTATATTTATTATATTGTTTTTGTCATTCCTCATTAGACTATGATGTTTTCCTCATTCCGCAGACCTCTAGCTTGTGACTTATTTCCACCTGGTTTTGGGAGTTGTAACTATTGAAATTGCAGTTCTTATTTATTTCAGATGTTGAGGTTGAGTTTTACCTTTATATTCAGTTATTCTACATAATTGTTAGACTTACCTAGTCTTAGAGACTAGGTGCCGTCACGACATTCTATGGAGGGAAATTGAGGTCGTGACAGCGGATGCCTTGAGCAACAAGGCCGAGAGTATGGGTAGTTTGGCATTCATTTCGAAAGAGGAGAGGTCATTGGCTTTGGACATTCAATCCTTGGCTAATGTACATGTGAGGTTGGATATTTCAGAGCCCAGTCGAGTTCTTGTATGTGTTGTGGATCAGTCTTCATTACTTGAGCGGATCACGACTCATCAATATGATGATCTGCACTTGTTGGTTCTTAGAGAAATGGTACTACAATATGGTGCCAAAGAGGTTACTATCGACGAGGATGGTGTTTTGCGACTCCAGGGTCGCCTATGGGTTCTTAATATTTATTGATTGAGGGAGAAGATTCTAGAAGAGGCACATAATTCTCGGTATTCTATTAATCCAGGTGCTACGAAGATGTATCGCAATGTGAGGCAGCATTATTGGTGGTGGCGGATGAAGAAGTACATAGTTGAGTATGTAGCGAGATGTCTAGATTGTCAGCAGGTTAAGTATGAGCACCAGAGGCCAGGTGGCCTACTGCAGTAGATGCTTATATCGGAATTAAAGTGGGAGCGCATCACCATGGACTTCGTAGTTGAGTTGCCGTGAACGTTGAGGAAGTTTGATGTCGTTTGGGTTATTGTCGACAAGCTGACCAAGTCAGCACACTTTATTTCGGTTGTGACTACATACATTTTAGAGAGATTGGCCTAGATTTACATTCAGGAGATCGTCAGGTGGCATGGTAGGCCTGTTTTCATCATTTTAGATTGAGGCCCCCAGTTCACTTTGCATTTCTGGAGAGCAGTATAGAGCGAGTTAGGCACTCGGGTAGAGCTCGGCACAGCCTTTCATCCGCAGACTGACGGGTAGTCGGAGCGGGCAATTCAGATTCTTGAGGGCATGCTTAGGGCATGTGTTATTGACTTCGGAGGGCAGTGGGATAGATTATTTCCCTTGGACGAGTTTGCTTATAACAACAGTTATTAGTCCAGGATCGAGATGGCTCCATTTGAGGCTTTATATGGTTGGCGATGTTATTCGCCCATCGGATGGTTTGAGCCCGGTGAGGCTAGGTTATATGGCACAGATTTAGTGAAGGATTCCTTAGTGAAGGCAAAGTTGATTCAGGAGCGACTTCGCACAGCACAATCCAGATATAAGAGTTATGCGGATCAGAAGGCATGTGATTTATCATTTATGGTGGGTGAGAAAGTTCTATTGAAAGTCTCACCGATGAAGGGTATCATAAGGTTTGGGAAGAAGGGCAAGCTCAGTCCGAGGTTTATTGGCCCATTTGAGGTATTGAGGCGAGTTAGGGAGGTTGCTTATGAGCTTGCCTTGCCTCCTAGTCTATCGGTAGTTCATCCGATATTCCATGTGTCTATGCTCCGGAAGTACCATACCGACAATTCGTCATGCTAGATTACAACACGGTTCAGCTATATGAAATTCGGATTATGAGGAGGAACACGTTGCCATTATTGGCAAGCGAGTTCGCTAGTTGAGGTCCAAGAAGATTTCTGCGGTAAAGGTCCAGTGGAGGGGTCAAGAAGTCGAGGAAGAGACTTGGGAGGCCAATGAGGACATGCAAAGCAGATATCCACACTTATTCATCACTCCAGGTATGATTCTAGACCCGTTCGAGGGGGAACGTTTGTTTAAGAGGTGGAGAATGTAATGACCCGGTCAATCGTTTTTGCTTTTTAAATCCCTGTTTCCCAAATTGATACCCTCATATATGCTCTTACTATTTTATGACTAGTAGGGATGGTTGGTTCAGGTTTGGAAGGGTTCGGGTTGAAATCGGAACACTTAGTTCTTTAATAGTGGCCTACGATGGCCAAGTTTGACTTGGATCAACATTTTGAGTAAACGACCTCGGAACTGGGATTTGATGATTCCAATAGGTTTATATGATGATTTTGGACTTGGCCGTGTGTTCGAATCGGGTTTTGGGTGATCCGGGAGCATTTCGACGCTTAATGTTGAAAGTTAGCTCATAGAAGGTTTTCTACTTCTTCGAAATTGGTTTGAATTAGACTTTGGTACTATTGGGATTCGTTTGGGATTCTGATCCTGGGAATATATTTGTATGGTCATTTATGACTGGTACGCAAAATTTGGTGTCATTCTGAGTTGTCTAAGTATTATTCGACGCGTTCGGAGCTAATTGAAAAGTTTGAAGTTCTTAAGTTGATTCAATTTGGTTTTGGGTTGCCATTCTGAGTTCTAATGTTGTTTTACGTATTTCGGGTTTCAAATAGGTTCATATTATATTTATGAACTTGTTGGTGCGATTCGTCAGGGTCCCGGGTGGCTCAGATTAATTTCGGACCACCCGGAGCTAAGCCTAAAATTTTGTTCCTACTGGTTCGGGTTTCCTGCTTCGCGAATGCGGAGGTGGAGTCGCGTTCGTGGAGAATGAATTGGGGTACTGGGCATTTTTACCTTCGCGTTTGAATTCAATAGGTCTTGTTCACGAAGGTCTGGTACCGGTAGCCTTCGCATTCATGTATACAGGCTCGTGTTCGCGTAGAATAAAGGGCATGGGGTGGGTCAACCACCTTTGCTCTTTGCGTTCGAGAAGGGTTGAGCGCGTTCATGAAGCTCAGACTGGGCAAACCTTCGCGATTGCGTGACTGCCCTCGCGTTCGTGAAGAAGTTCTTCAAGGCCTGTGCCATCTATGCCTTCGCGATCGCGAGGCTTCTTCCGCGATCGCGAAGAAGGGTCAACTAGGCAGTGTTTTGTTTTAAAGATGGGATTTAGGCTAATTTTCCCATTTCTCATTTGTGGGGTCCAAATTTGGAGCTTCTTGGAGAGGGGTTTTCATCAAGATTGTGAGGTGAGTAATTTCTACCTAATGTAAGTTAAATACATAGATTATGGATAGATTTTAATGGGTAAAATATGAAATTTTTAGGGGTTTGTTAAAAAACTTAGGCTTTGCTGAAAATGATATTTGACCACAAAATTGATTATGGAATTAGGAATAAAATATATATTTGAGTTAATGAAGTCATGGGTAACATTTATCTTTGGAAATTTTGCTGAATTGAGGCACATGGGCCCGGGGGGATTTTTATGGGCTTCTTGGATTTGGTTGGAAAATTAGTTTAATAGCTAATTAGGAACTTTTGATCATTTATTGATTAGTTAATATGATTTTTTATTACTTCGGATTGCTCGGCTTCGTCTGGGGAGTTCTAGTGAGGTTAAAGAGACAGTTAGTGGACTTGAAAGCGAGGTAAGTCTCTTGCCTAACCTTGTAAGAGGGAACTTATGCCCTTAGGCATATTAATTGTTGTGTGCTACTTGTTGTGGTGAGCTACGTATGCACGAGGTGACGAGAGTCTGTATGTAGCTATATTCATAAAATGTCCGAGTAGACTTAGATTCACATCATTCCTTTAATTGTGCTATTTGCACCTATCCTGTATATTAATTTTTTTGATTATGACTGAGATTGAGGATTTGAATAAAGATACCGACTTAGCCTCTTACTTTGGAAAATTGAGAAATATTTGATAAACTATGGATCTGTGTCTTCTCGACTCGCATGTGTTTTCGCGAGCGAGGTAAATTTCTCTATTCTTATGGGATCGGGACGTTCGCCTCGGCAGTGAAATAAATTATTCTTATGGGATCGAGTCGTTCGCCTCGGCAATTTGGTAACACCATTCTTATGGGACCGGGTTATTCGCCTCGGCATTACTGAGTACCACTATTCCTATGGGATCGGGCCGCTCGCCTCGACATCTTCGTGCTTAATATTTGAGACTAGATTTGGTTTGGTAACAGTTGAGTTAGCGACTTCAAGGCTGGTTATGACATGTTTAGTGATTTGATATAGAGTAATGTGTAGAATTACTGTAATTACTTTTATTTTCTTCGTTGCTACTGGTTGTACACTTATCATGTCTACTTTATGTATTTCTATTACTGTTTGACCACCAGTAAGTGTCAAGTTGACCCTTCGTCACTACTTCTTCGAGGATAGACTAGATACTTACTAGGTACGCATTATTTTTTGTACTCACGCTACACTTCTGCACTGAATGTGCAGGTACTGAGATAGGTACTACCAGTGGTCATGTGGGAGTGTAGGCGCACTTCTATGGAGACTTGGTGTGAGCTGCTTGCCTTGCTACGATCTGCAGCACCGGAGTCTCCCTCTACCTTGTTTATCATTTCTGTCTATTAGCTTTCAGACATAGTTGTATTAGTTTTGTATATTCTCTAGATTGCCCGTGCACTTATGGCACCGAGTTTTGGAGAATTTTAGCATTTATGTACGGTTGTACTTATGATTACTGTTAGTACAGTTGATGTATTTCTCACGTTGGTATTTTGTTGAGAAAAGAGTATGTACGGTTGCATGAGATCTTACTTATTTCGTTCTTTTAAAAAGGAAACTTTTGTTTTAAAAGATAAAAAGGGGTAATTAAATTGTAGGTTCACTTATGGGCTTGCCTAATAGCAGCGTTAGGTGCCATCGCGACCTATCACATGTTTTGGGTCGTGACAGATTGGGTATCTCGCATTTGCGACCAAATGGCCTCATTTGCAAAAGGGGCTGACTTCTCAAATTCGAAGTCAGTGTCGCATTTGCGACGTTTTCCTGGGTTGTCAGGTGCCGCATTTGCGATGGTATCTCCGCATTTGTGAGGGTTCGCAATTGCGAACCCTAGATCGCATGTGTGACTTCTACACCTAAACAAAAGGGCTCGAAAACAAGACTTGACTTCATTTATCATATTTTAGAATCCTAGACTCGGTAGGAGGTAATTTTAAGGAGAAAGTTTTCATATACAACTATTGGGTAAGTAATTTTGATCCATTTTAATTTATAATACATGATTATTTATGAGATTTAACCTCTAATCCATGGAATTTCAAGAGATTTTCTAGCGGATTTTGTCTATGTTTTAAAAATTGAAAAATTGAGATTTGAAAGTCTAATTGAACTTGGATTTGAAAACAAAATACATATATGGACTCGTGAGGTTATGGGTAATCGAGATCTACCCTTGGACTCGGGTTTGACCAGGTGGGCCCAGGGTTGACTTTTATTTACTTTTGGGGAACTGTGTAACGAACTTAACTTTAATTATCGGAATTGGTTTCTCTTACATTGATATTAAGTCATTTATGTTATATTTGAGCCACGTGGAGGCGACTTTTAAAGGAAAAGTCATTTTTTGGTGTTGATTTGGCCTAGTTGAGGTAAGTATCTTGTCTAACTTTGTGTGGAAAACTACCCCGTAGGATTTGATTTAATTGCACTATTTGAGTTACGTAGAAGACATGTACACGAGATGACGAGTATGTACACGTCCTTATATGTGAAAATTCACCGATTTAGACTTTTAGGTTTTTAAATGTATTTAATTGAAGTTGTTATTACTTGTTCTACGTATCATTGCCGAGTTTACTCTTATATGCTTTAATTGAAGTTGTTATTACATGTTTTGTCTTTTATTTTTGAGTTTACTCTTATATGCATTTAATTGAGGTTGTTATTACATAGCATATCAAAACGACAAACCAAAAGAGAAAAAATTACACTTGTACCTAATGATGTATATTTCTCTTAACTTATCCACATCTTTTAGCAAGATCATTGCCATATTTTTATTTTAGCAAGTTAAAATTTGATAAGAGTTTTTTCAAGCTAACAATATGTTAACAATATGTTTCAATATATTCCCTTGGTTATTGTTATAAAAAATCTAGCCGATAGATATATGAATATTTGAGTAGTTTAGTTCAAAGCCTTGAAAT
Source organism: Nicotiana otophora (assembly GCA_000715115.1). Classification (NCBI taxonomy): domain Eukaryota; kingdom Viridiplantae; phylum Streptophyta; class Magnoliopsida; order Solanales; family Solanaceae; genus Nicotiana; species Nicotiana otophora. The sequence continues at coordinate 138,801 of AWOL01S0002851.1, forward strand.
ATTTAAAAAGTTGTATATAAGAAAAACTTAAGAACTTGGAAATAAGATTTATTGCATTCACAATGAAACCATACAAGGAAAAATATTAATAAAATAGGTCCAATAATGAAAATAAGAAAATAATAAAGTTTTCAAATATTAATTACAACTTTTTCACACATATGGTAGTTTTCTATTGGTTAAAATGGCCTTTGTTGAAGAACTAAGAATTAGATTGTCACGGCCCCAATTTTCCCCTGTAGGATGTCGTGATGGCACCTAGTCTCTAAGAGTAGGTAAGCCTAACAATTATGTGGAATAACTGGATATAAAGCTGAAACTCAAACCTCATCATCTGAAATAAATAAAAACTACGATTCAAAATAGTTACAACTCCCAAGACCCGGTAGAAATAAGTCACAAGCTCCAAAGAGAAAACAAATACTAAATATCTCTATACATCAGAGTCTAATGAGAAATAAGAAAAATAACATAATAAAGATAGAGGTGGACTCCGAGGTTTGCGGATGCTGGCAGATGTATTTTGAAGTCTCAACGTACGGGCTAGCTCATTAGTACCTGGATCTGCACAAAACGATGTGCAGAAGTGTAGTGACGAGGTCAGATCAGGGCCCTACTGGAAATAATAGTTCGCAAGGTAGAAGATAATAATAATATAATGAAATGACTGAGAAGTGAACAATGAGAAGTTACAAAAAGATAACAATATAGGATTCAAGAAGACAACTATAACACGTGAGGAAAACAAGATTATTACAAGTTAAGAAATAACAGCAACAACACAACAAATAGAGGTAAACAACAGGGGCGCTCCCGAGGTACCGCCTCGTAGTCCCAAAAGTAAATATACAACAAAGGCGTTCCTGAGGTACTGCCTCGCAGTCCCAAAAGTAAATATGCAATAGGGGCGCTCCCGAGGTACCGCCTCGTAGTCCCAAAAGTAAATATACAACAAAGGCGTTCCTGAGGTACTGCCTCGCAGTCCCAAAAGTAAATATGCAATAGGGGCGCTCCCGAGGTACCGCCTCGTAGTCCCAAAAGTAAATACACGACAAGGGCGCTCCTGAGGTACTGCCTCGTAGTCCCAAAAGTAAATATGCAATAGGGGCGCTCCCGAGGTACCGCCTCGTAGTCCCAAAAGTAAATATGCAATAGGGGCATTCCCGAGGTACTGCCCCGTAGTCCCAAAAGTAAATATACAACACATAACCAATGTGAAAATAAAATTACAGCAAGGAATCCTACAGTTAAAGACTGAATACAAAATCAAGAAAGCAGGTAATTCAACTAAGCATGTTGTATAAATTGCAAGTAAGAGATAAGATACGTAGACCTGTGACATTAGGCTAAACATAATGCCTACACGTGCTAGAGTAACTCAATTAAGGGAATAAAAGGAAATATTTAGCAAAAATTGGATTTTTCAACATTTAGCCCAAGTACGCATTCGTCACCTCGCGTACACGGCCTTCACGTATTGCAAATACTATAACAGTACAAAATCCTAAGGGGAATTTCCCCCACACAAGGTTAGACAAGTTACTTACCTCAAATCTCGCACGATCAATCAATAAGAATGCCTTTCCCCCGACTTTCCAACTTCGATCGGCTCGAATCTAGCCAAAACAATTACATACTATAAATATAACAATAAGAAACTAATTTAAATAATGAATCTACGACTTTAACAAAGAATTGAAAAATCGTTCCAAAAGGTCGATCGGGGCCCACGTCTCGGAACCCGACCAAAATTATAAAATCCGAACACCTATTCGATATCGCGTCCAACCATACAAGAATTACTTAAATCCGACCTCAAATCGCCTTTGAAATCCCCAAATTTTAGCCTAAGAAGTTTTCTCCATGTTTCCTCAAATTTTCAACTAAGAACACTAATTAAATGATGATAACAACAATAGATTCGTGTAATATAGCCAAAATCGAGTGAGAATTTCTTGCCCCAATGATTCCCTTGCAAATCTCTCAAACAATCGCCACAAACCGGGCTCTCTAGGTTCAAAAATCAAAATGAGATCAAACCCTCAAAATGAGATCAAACCCTCAAAATTAGACCTTTTTTGCCCAGTTAAACCGCATATGCGGACCAAGAATCGCTTCTACGATGCCGCATCTGCGGAAAAACCATTGCAGGTGCGGAAAACACCCAAGTCCAGGTCTTCCGCTTATGCGGATAAGGGCCCACATCTGCGAGACCGTTTCTACGGGAAGGCGACCGCACCTGCGACCACTGGCGCTACTGCACCCCTGCCACCGCAGAAGCGAAGGCGCTTCTGCGGAAAATGTCTCGCTTCTACGACCACTACCAGGCCTGCACCTGCGGTCAAATCCTCCACAGGAGCAAAAACACCATAACAACCCAGCACTCAGTAGATTTCACAAGTCTCAAATTGTTCCGGTTTCAATCCGAATCACACCCTAGGACCCCGGGACCCCGTCCAAATATACCAACATGTCCTAAAACACATAACGGACCTACTCGAGGCCAAAAACCACATCAAACAGCGATAAAAACACAAATTGCGCATTGATTCAAGCCTAAAGAACTTTACAACTTCTAACTTCTACATCCGGTGCCGAAGCCTATCAAATCAAGTCCGATTGACCTCAAATTTTGCACACAAGTCATAATTGATATTACGGACCTACTTCCACTTCCGAGATCAGAATCCTACCCCGATATCAAAAAGTCTACTCTTGGTCAAACTTTCCAAAAATCATCCAATTTTCCAACTTTCGCAATTAACGCCGAAATGACCTACGGACCTCCAAATCAACATCCGAACACGCTCCTAAGACCAAAATCACCCTATGGAGCTACTGGACCACCGAAACTCCATTCCGGAGTCGTCTTCACACAAATCAAACTATGGTCAATTCCTACGACTTAAACTTCTATTTTGGGGACTATGTGTTTCATTTCACTCTGGAACTAAAAACCAAACCTCCCGACAAGTCACGTAACCACATAATAAAATAGACGGAGCTATAAATAGGGGTTCGGGGCTAATTCTCTCAAAATGACCGGACGTGTCGTTACATCATCCCCCTCTTAAAACAAACGTTCTTCCTCGAACGAGTATAGATTCATACCTGAAGTGGTGAAAAGATGAGGATAAATCATGCTCGGTCTCTGAAGTCACCTCCTAGGCCGGATGACCCCTCTACTGAACCTTCACTGAAGCGATATTCTTTGAACTCAACTTTTGAACCTGCCTGTCAAGAATGGCCATCGGCTCCTCAACATAAGATAAATCCTTGTCCAACTGGACTGGGCTAAAGTCTAACACATGAGACAGATCATCGTGATACTTCCGGAGCTTGGAAACATGGAACACTGGATGAACTGCAGAGAGACTAGGTTGTAGTGCAAGTCTATAAGCCATATTTCCAACACTCTCAAGAATCTTAAAAGGCATGATATACCTAGGGCTCATCTTGCCCTTCCTCCCGAACCTCATAACACCCTTCATGGGCGAAACCAGGAGCAAGACTCGCTCCCCAACCATGAATGCAACATTGCAAACCTTCTGATCCACATAACTCTTCTTCCTGGGTTGAGCTGTACAAAGTCGATTGTGAATCAATTTAACCTTTTCCAAAGCATCATGAACCAAGTCTGTACCCAATAACCTAGCCTTGCCCGACTCGAACCAACCTACTGGAGATCGGCATCGCCTGCCATACAAAGCCTCATACGAGGCCATCTGAATGCTCGACTGATAACTGTTGTTGTAGGCAAACTCTGCAAATGGAAAGAACTGATCCCAAGAACCTCCAAAGTCCATCACACACGCATGAAGCATATCCTCTAATATCGGAATAGTGCGCTCGGACTGTTCGTCCGTCTGAGGGTAAAATATTGGACTCAACTCCACCCTTTACCCAACTTATATTATATGGCTCTCCAAAACTGCGATGTAAACTGCGTTCCCCGGTCAACGATGATAGATACCGGCATTCCATGAAGCCTGACAATCTCGCAAATTTAAACCTCACCCAGCTACTCCGAAGAGTAAGTAGTAATCACAGGAATGAAATGAGCTGACTTGGTCAATCTATCCATAATCACCCAAACTGCATCGAATTTTTTTCTGAGTCTGTGGGAGACCAACAACGAAATCCATAGTGATCCGCTCCCATTTCCACTCTGGAATCTCTAGCTTCTGAAGCAATCCACCTGGCCGTTGATGCTCATACTTCACCTGCTGACAATTTAGGCACCGAGCTACATACTCCACTATATCCTTCTTCATTCTCCTCCACCAATAATGTTGCCTCTGATCCTGATACATCTTCGTGATACCTGGGTGAATGGAGTATCGTGAACTATGAGCCTCCTGGAGAATCAACTCACGCAAACCATCTACGTTAGGAACATATAGCCTGCCCTGCATCCGTAATACACTGTTATTTCCAATAGTGACTTCCTTGGTATCACCGTGTTGAACCGTGTCCTTAAGGACAAGCAGATAGAGGTGCCATCATACTGACGCTCTCTAATACGATCATAAAGAAAAGACTAAGAAACCACACAAGCCAAAACTCGGCTCGGCTCGGAAACATCCAATATGACAAACTGGTTGGCCAAGGCCTGAACATCCAAGGCTAAAAGCCTCTCTGCTACTGGTAGATATGATAAACTTCCCAAACTCTCCGCCTTGCGACTCAAGGCATCGGCCACCACATTGGCCTTCCCGAGATGATAGAGAATGGTAATGTCATAATCCTTAAGAAGATCCAACCATCTCCGCTACCGCAAGTTAAGATCCTTCTGTTTGAACAGATGTTGTAGACTCCGGTGGTCGGTGTAGACCTCACAAGGGACACCATACAAATAGTGCCGCCAGATCTTCGAGGTATGAATAATAGCTGCTAACTCGAGGTCGTGGACAGGATAGTTCTTCTCATGCACATTCAGCTATCTAGACGTATAGGCAATCACCCTATTGTCCTGCATCAACACCGCGCTGAGACCAATGTGCGGCGCATCACAATACACCGTAAAAATGCCTTGATCCCCTTACTTGATACTACATGACCCAAAAATGCCACTGAATCTAGCAAGAATTCACACTTCGAAAATTTTGCATATAACTTATTTTCTCTCAAGGTCTGAAGCACAGTCATCAGGTGATGCTCATGATCCTCCCGACTGCGGGAGTACACCAGAATGTCGTCAATAAACACATTGACAAACGAGTCAAGATATGGCCGAATACACTATTCACCAAGTGCATAAATGCTGCTGAGGCATTGGTTAGCCCAAAAGATATCACAAGGAACTCGTCATGACCATACCGAGTCCTGAAAGCAGTCTTCGAGATATCTGGCTCCCGAATCTTCAACTGATGATAGCCTGAACACTAGTTGATCTTAGAGAACACTCTGGCACCCTGAAGCTGATCAAATAGGTCATCAATACGTGGAAATGGACACATGTTCTTCACTGTAACCTTGTTCAACTAGCGATAATCAATACACATTCGCATGGAACCATCCTTTTTCTTTACAAACAAGATAGGAGCACCCCAAGGCGACACACTGGGCCGAATGAATCCCTTATCAAGCAACTCTTGCAACTATTCATTTAACGCTTTCAACTCTATTGGGGACATACGATAGGGTGGAAAAGAAATGGGCTGAGTGCCCAGTAACAAATCAATGCCAAAGTCGATATCTCTATCGGGCAGCATGCCTGGAAGATCCACCGGAAATACATCTGGATAATCCCTCACTATCGGAAATGACTAGACGGTATGAGTGTCAGTACTAACATCCCTCACCTATGCCAGATATGCACCACACCCCTTCTCAACCATCCGCGGAGCCTTTAGAAATGAGAAACCCTGCTAGGAACATAATCTAAGGTACCTCTCCACTCTAGCCGCGGTAGACCTGGCATTGCCAACATCACCATCTTGGTGTGACAATCAAAGATAGCGTGATAGGGCGACAACCAGTCCGTACCCAAAATAACATCAAAATCCACCATACTGAGCAGTATAATAAATCAGCTCTGGTCTCAAAACCTCTAAGAACAACCAGACACAACTGATACACACGGTCAACAATAATAGAATCACCCACGGGTGTAGACACATAGATATGAGAATTCAGAGAATCACGGGATACACCTAAATACGGAGAAAAATAAGATGACACATAGGAATAAGTGGAGCCTAGATCAAATAATACTGATACATCTTTATGACATACCGGAACAATACCTGTGATGACAGAGTCGGATACAACTACCTCCGTCCTAGCAAGAAGGGCATAATATCTGGCATGGCCTCCCCCTCTAGAGCGACCTCCACCTCGAGCTAGTTGTGCAGGTAGAGTGGTAGCTGGTGTTGTAACTATAGCCTGAGGACCCGATGGAGCACGCGGTGCCTGAGGGGTCTGTAGAGGTACACCCCTCTTGAGTCTGGGGCAATCCCTCACCATATGACGAGTGTCACCATACTCAAAATAAGCTCTCGGAGGACGTGGCTACTGTGACTGGCTCGGGCCTGATCGGCTGGACTAACCGCTAAAAGCACCCCGTGCAGGAGGTACACTAGACAATCGCAGTGCATAATAGGGAGCGTAGGGCCTAGGAGTGGCTGGAGTACCGTTGGCAGCTGAAAGTGCTGAATGAACAGGGCGACCCACATAGCCCCTACCTTGATGAGCTGCGGCTAGGGCACGAGTACCACTATATGTGCCAGACTCTCGAGACTTCTTGGCCTTTCTCTCTTCCCTCTTCCGAGTCAACATACCCTCCAATCTCCTAGTAATCCCCACTACCTGCTGGTATGCGATGTCCATCTCAAACTCTCGAGCCATGCTAAATTTGATATTGGGGTTGAGCCCCTCGATAAATTGACAAACCCACTCTCGAATAGTAGCAACCAAGGCTGGTGCATGCCTAGCCAGATCACTGAACCGGACCTCATACTCTGACACGATCATAGAACCCTGGCACAACTACTCAAACTATGCGCGTCATGCATCTCTAAGACTCTGGGAACATACTTCCTCAAGAACATATCTGAGAACTGAGTCCAAGTGAGTGAAGCTGCCTCGGCTGGACTACCCAACTCGTATGCTTGCCACCACTGATAGGTTGATCCTATAAGATAGAATGTAGTGAAATAAACCCCACTAGACTCTGCAACACCCATAGTACGGAGGATACAGTGGCTCTCCTCAAGAAAACCCAAGGCATCCTCTAACTCCAAGCCACTGAAAATAGGAGGGAGGTACTTCTTGTACCTCTCGAGCCTGAGCTGCTCCTCCTCAGAAACTGCTGCTCTAACCTCGGGCTTAGCTGGGGCTACCGGCTGCATTGGTAAGACCTCCAGAACCTGATCAATCTGGACCCGCTGCTCCGGGGTACGGGCGGGAGTCTGTGCTTCACCCCCTGCCTGAGATATGGCAGGAGCAAGTAGTATCAATCCTGCCTGAGCCAAGGTGCTGAACATACTCAAAAACTGGGCGAGAATCTGCTGGAGGGCTGGTGCAGCAACAGGCGTCTCAGGTGCCTGCCCTCCACCAGAAGCTACTGGTGGATCCTCTGTAGCAGCTCGTGCGGGTGCTCTGGCTGCACCACATGGACGTTCTCGGCCTCTACCCCAGGCGCGACCCCGACCCCGGCCTCTCACGGCTCTAGCAAGAGGCGTGGGTGTCTAGTCATCTGATCCAGTTGTACATGTCCTCACAATCTGTGAGAGAATTAGAAAGACAAAAATTTAGAATCCGAAGTCAAAACTTTCACACGATAAGGAATCAAAGAAGTGAAGCTTTTTCTAACAGTTCCATAGCCTCCCGAAGATAAGTATAGACGTCTTCGTACCGATCCACGAGACTCTACTAAGCCTCCTTGTGACTTATATCACCTATGAACCTAGTGCTCTGATACCAATTTGTCACGACCCCAATTTTTCTCCGTAGGATGTCGTGACGATACCTAGTCTCTAAGACTAGGTAAGCCTAATAGTTATGCAAAATAACTTGAATATAAAGCTGAAACTCAAACCTCATCATCTGAAATAAATAAAAACTACGATTCAAAATAGTTACAACTCCCAAGACCCGATAGAAATAAGTCACAAGCTCCAAAGAGAAAACAAATACTAAATATCTCTATACATCAGAGTCTAATAAGGAAGGAGGAAAACAACATAATAAAGATAGAGGGGGACTCCGAGGTTTGTGGATGCTGGCAGATGTACCTTGAAGTCTCCAAGTACGGGCTAGCTTACTGGTACCTAGTCTGGTAATCAGTACCTGGATCTACACAAAACGATGTACAGAAGTGTAGTATGAGTACACCATAACAGTACCCAATAAGTGTCAAGCCTAACCTCAGTAGAGTAGTGCCGAGGTCAGGTCAGGGCCCTACTGGAAATAATAGGAAGCAAGGCAGAAGATAATAATAATATAATAAAATGACTAAGAAGTGAACAATGAGAATTTACAGAAAGATAACAACACGGGATACAAGAAGACAACTACAACGCGTGAGGGAAAACAAGATTCTTAAAAGTTAAGAAACAACAACAACAACAACACAACAAATAGAGGTAAATAACAAGGGCGCTCTCGAGGAACTGCCGCGTAGTCCCAAAAGTAAATACACAACAGGGGCACTCCCGAGGAACCGCCTCGTAGTCCCAAAAGTAAATACACAATAGGGGCACTTCTGAGGTACCGCCTCGTAGTCCCAAAAGTAAATATGCAATAGGGACGCCTTGAGTTACCGCCTCGTAGTCCCAAAAGCAAATATGCAACAGGGGCACTCCCGAGGTACCACCTCGTGGTCCCAAAAGTAAATATACAATACATAACCAATGTGACAATGAAATTACAGCAAGGAGTCCTACAGTTAAAGACTGAATACAAAATAAAGAAAGCAGGTAGTTCAACTAAGGATGTTGTACAAATTGCAAGTAAAAGATAAGACACGTAGGCATGAGATATTAGGCTAAATATGATACCTATATGTGCTAGAGTAACTCGATTAAGGGAATAAAAGGAAATATTTAGTTAAAAACTGAATTTTTCAACATTTAGCCCGAGTACGCACTCGTCACCTCGCGTACACGTCCTTCACAAATTGCAAATACCATAACAGTACCAAATCCTAAGGGAAATTTCCCTCACACAAGGTTAGACAAGTCACTTACCTCAAATCCCGCTCAACCAATCAATAAGAATGTCTTTCCCTCGACTTTCCAACTCTGATCGGCCCGAATCTAACCAAAACAATTACATACTATAAATATAACTATAAGAAACTAATTTAAATAATGAATCTACGACTTTAGCAAAGAATTGAAAAATCGCTCCAAAACGTCGACCCGGGCCACGTCTCGGAACCCGATCAAAATTATAAAATCCAAACACCCATTCGATATCGCGCCCAATCATACAAGAATTACTCAAATCGAACCTCAAATCGCCTTTCAAATCCCCAAATTTTAGCCTAAGAAGTTTTCCTAATGTTTACTCAAATTTTCAATTAAGAACACTAATTAAATGATGAAAACAACAATAGATTCGTGTAATATAGCCAAAACCGATTGAGAATTTCTTGACCCGATGATTTCCTTGCAAATCTCTCAAAACATCGCCACAAACCGAGCTTTCTAGGTCAAAAAATCAAAATGAGATCAAACCCTCGAAATTAGGACTTTTCTGCCTAGTTAAACCGCATTTGCGGACCAAGAATTGCTTATGCGATGCCTCACCTACGGGAAATTCATAGAAGGTGCGGAAAACACCCAAGTCTAGGTCTTCCGCTTTTGCGGATGAGGGCCCACATCTACGAGACCGCTTATGCGGGGAGGCGACCGCACCTGCGACCACTGACACTTCTGCGCCCCTGCCACCGCAAAAGCGAAGGCGCTTCTGTGAAAAATGTCCCGCTTCTGCGACCACTGTTGGGCAAGGCCAGCTCCGTATCTGTGACTCAAAGCTCGCTTATGCGAGCCCGCACCTGCGGTCAAATCCTCCGCACGTGCGAAAACACCATAACAACCCAGCACTCAGCAGATTTCACAAGTCTCAAATTGTTTCGGTTTCAATCCGAATCACACCCGGGACCCCCGGGACACCGTCCGTATATACCAACAAGTCCTAAAACACATAATGGACCTACTCGAGGCCAAAAACCATATCAAACAACGATAAAAACATGAATTGCGCATCGATTCAAGCGTAAAGAACTTTAGAATTTCTAACTTTTACATCCGGTACTGAAACCTATCAAATCAAGTTCGATTGACCTCAAATTTTTCACACAAGTCATAATTGATATTACGAACCTACTCTCACTTCCGTAATCAGAATCTGACCCCGATATTAAAAAGTCCACTCCCGGTCTAACTTTCCAAAAATCATCCAAGTTTCCAACTTTCGCCAATTTACGCTGAAATGATCTACGGGCCTCCAAATCAACATCCGAACATGCTCCTAAGACCAAAATCACCCTGCAGAACTACTGGAACCGTCAAAACTCCATTTCGGAGTCGTCTTTACACAAATCAAACTACGGTCAATTCCTACGACTTAAACTTCTATTTTAGGGACTATGTGTGTCATTTCACTCCGAAACCAAAAACCAAACCTCTCGGCAAGTCACGTAACCGCAGCATGAAATAGAGGGAGAAATAAATAGGAGTTCGGGACTATTCTCCCAAAACGACCGGCCGGGTCGTTACATAGTTGCAACTTAAAAAATTAAAATAAAAACTTGAAAATTTGAATAAATGTTTAATGCATTCCTTTTTTTATTATATGATAATAATAAATTTTTATGCTAATTAAAAAGGCTCGTAAAAAGATGTTTATTGCTTTTTTAACATGGCCACAAAAGATGTTAACACATTTTTTATTAGTTATTAAGTTACTTCCTTCTTTAACGTATAAAAAGATTCAATATAGCAAGGGCTGGTTAGTTTTTGGATTGGTAATCAAAAAATAATCAGTGTTTATAAAGTAATTATAAAATAGCCATTATTTGATTAGAATATAAAACCTGAATAAAAAAATTCTTAGCTGAAAAACGAAAAGCAAATCACTATAATATGCTGGATTATGGAACTCCAGCATATTATGTTAGAATTTCTGCATATTATTATTACAATATATTATGATGCGTTTTCATATATAAAAAATCGAACTCTAGCATATTATGCTAGAACTTCTTCGAATTTTAACTAAGAGTCTTTTGTCCAAATTCTATTTTCACATGAAAATGTAGCTAAATTTCGATTAATTTTAAAACTATGGCTCATGTTTAATTAGCAGTTATAAATCAGGTTAATCCTGAATTTCTTATTAAAAGCTTGAGAAATAAATACTTGGTACCGTTTATCCTTTAACTATAGGCATCGAATTTTAGTCATGAGGATAAAGTACCCTTCAATACGAGTTTTATTCACTTAGTGAACCAACTGACGTGAATATGGATTAATTGGATTAAGTAAGATAAGGAAGGGGCAAGTGTACAGATAGTCATTTTCAGGGACGGTATTTAGTGATTAGCCATACTTATTTTGTTCTGAAGTTTTAAACTAAAATCTTAACTTCAAGACAATTCATGACACTTTTGTCCTAAAAAATAAACTGAAAAATTTAAATTCAGGACGCACAAGCTAGTTCCTAAATAGCAACCCTTTAGAGTAGTTACTTGGTGTCATTTCTACGATAAGGAAGCTAGATCGTTAAACCACGTCATAATCCATGAGTCTCCAAAGACTCAGATTCTATGATTTCACTTAAAATTTTCATCTTTACCTCTTCAGTATGGATGTAAATTTATAACATACTGCGAATGAAGGCTTACAATCAATGACCTTGAGAGAATTCGTTAATGTAATGTATATTGCAAAATTTTATTTTAAGCAAAAAAATATTTGTTCGTACTTGACTTGATCTAGCTTGTTTTGGTAACTCAAGGCAGCTCTAGTAGTGAGAGCCTCTCTCGTATCATACAAGTTGTATGCTGCAGTGGAGCTAGTGTAGTACATAGGAGTTCGGCAGAATCCAATAGCTTAGGCTCAAAGCTATATTTGTGGTAAAGAATTTACTTGATATGTATAAATAATTTATCAATAACACAGTAAACTGCCTTTTCTAGAATCCAGAACTCATATGCTCAAAATCTTAGCTCCTCCTCTGTATTGACCTGACCGGTCGTTTTGATTTCTAGATCCCCGTTCCCCTAAATGAAACTCCATGTATGTGTTTTTACTGTTTTATGACCTGCGGGGATAGTTAGTTCGAGATTTGGAAGGGTTCGGGTTAAAATCGAACACTTGGTTCCTTAGTTTGGCTTTAAAGGGCTAAGTTTGACTTTGGTCAACATTTTGATTAAACAAAATCTGAACCGGAATTTAACAGTTCCAATAGGTTCGTATGTCAACTTTGGACTTGAGCGTATGTTCGAATTTTGGATAACCCAAAAGCATTTCCCCGCTTAACAGTTCTTGGCCGCATCTGCGAAGGCGCAGATACGGGGAGGAAATCGCAGAAGAGGCCAGGAGCGCAGGTGCGGTTCACGTGCCGCAGAAGCGGGCTCGCAGATGCGAGACTCCGAACGCAGAAGCGGGAGGGGCTAACTTGGGCATGGTCCGCATCTGCGAGGCTTTTTCCGCAGAAGCAAAGCCGCAGATGCGGCCATGGAGCAGCAAAAGCGGAAGTTCTGGAGACAGAAGGATTCATTTATTACGGGATTTAAGCCATTTCTAGCCCATTCTTCTCACTTCTTGGGCGATTTTGGAGCTTCATGAGAGGGGTTTTCACCCATCAATTTGGAGGTTAGTAATTTCAATCCAATGTGAGTTAAATACATAGATTATGGGTAGATTTTAACACATAAATTTGTGAAAATTATGGATTTAGATGAAAAATCTAGGTTTTGATAAAAATAGAATTTAACCACGAAAATGGTTATGGAATGGGATGAAATTATATATTTGAGTTTGTAAGGTTATGGGTAACAACTTTCTTAGAAAAATTCTGAAATCCGGGAATGTGGGCCTGGGGTTGAATTTCAAGAATCTTCCAATTTGGGTTTGGAAATTACTCTAATAGCCAAATCATTAACTTTTGAGCGTATGTTGATTAATTTACACAATATTTGACTAGTTTCGGATTGTTCGGCACTGAGTTGAGGCTTTAGGGTGAATTTGAGGCCGGAAAGCGATCTTTGAGACGAGGTAAGTATCTTGTCTAACCTTGTAAGAGGGAATTTACCCCATATGTGATTTAAATTAATATTTGATTCTAATTGTGGGGCTACGTACGCACGAGGTGACGAGAGTCCGTGCGTAGATTTATGCTTACGTCCGGGTAGTTTAGGACCTAAATTGTCACGACCCCAAATTCCCTCCGTAGGATGTCGTGATGGCACCTAGTCTCTAAGACTAGGTAAGCCTATCAATGTGGAATAACAATAGAAATCTGAAATTTACATAATTACAATTCCCAAAACTCGGTAGGAATAAGTCACAAGCTTCTAAGAATTCTTCTTCAATGTCTCTATATATCAGAGTCTAAAGAAAATAAAGAAGTAACATAATAAGGATAGTTGGGGACTCCGGAGTCTACGGATGCTGGCAGATATATCTCAAAGTCTCCGTACACAGGTAGCTCACTGATATTTGGGCTAATAGGAAGTATCTGGATCTGCACAAAAAGATGTACAAAAGCGTAGTATGAGTACACCACAGCGGTACCCAGTAATTATCAAGCCTAACCTCAGTAGAGTAGTGACGAGATCAGGTCAGGCCCTACTGGAATAATAAAAGACATGGAGAAAAGTTTAACAATATAATAACAATAATGACAATGGGGATAAATCAAGTAAGTAATATGTCACAATTTAACTACACAGAATAAGGGCAATTAACACCTCACGGAAGGGAAACAGAAATTTACAAGTTTAAAGAAAACACCAAAAATAACCAAAGGTAATGCGGCCATAAAGAAATATCAACAAGGGCACTACCGAGGTACCGCCTCGTAGTCTCAAATCATAAATAAATTTATAATATCGCATTTTCTTATATCACCGCAGGAGCCTTCACAATTTATTTTAAAGAAAATATTTTTTTCGAAATAGAATCCAGCGTTTTAGCCACCCTTATCACACCGCATGACTTTTAGTAGTTCCCCTACTAGCCACGCGTATCAAGCCATCCTTATCTCACCGCATGCGTTTCAACGCCCAAACCTTATATAACTGCATGCGTATCAATATCACAATATATCACAATTTGCACCTCAAGTGCCCAAATATTTCAATTTGCCAAAATAAACAACATCAACAATATTTTTCATAATAAGGAGCTCACGGCTCAATCACAATGAGTACAAAATCTCACAAAATATTCGAGAATAAATAACTCAGCAAAAAAATAATATTTCAAAATTTTTAATACATTGTCTCAGTACCAAATTTAAAATATCAAATACTTTATATTAATAATATTTAAATTAAAGAAATTTCCACCTTCAAATAATGCACAGAATAAAAGATACCAAATTTCAACTAAACAGGTAAAATAATTAGTAGGAAAAGGTCAAGCAAATTTAAAGTATAAAAAAAATCAGATCAATAATGAAGAATATAACAAGATAAAATAATTTAATTAACATGCAACAGTGATCTACACAATTTAAAAATATAATCTTCCACATTTAGCCCGAGTACACACTCGTCACCTCGTGTGCGCACAATTATCACATCAATACCAATCCTAGGGGAAATTTCCCTCACACAAGGTTAGACAAGTCACGTACCTCGAGTCACGCTCAATCAGTCAAGTAGTATGCCTTTTCCTCGATTTTCCGACTCCGGTCGGCTCGAATCTAATCATAATTAATTCGATTCAATCAATACAAATTATAGGAATAAATTCCATAAGAAAATATAATTTTTCTAACAAAAAATCGAATTTTAACCCAAAAATTGTCTGTGGGGCCCATGTCTTGGAATCCAACGAAACTCACAAAATCCGACAACTCATTCAACCACGAGTCTAACCATACCAAAATTACTAATTTCCGATAACAATCCGGCCCTCAAATCCTCAATTTTATCCAAGAGGTTTTTCTAAATCTTCCAACTTAATTCACCAATTAAATATCAAAAAACTCATGGATTCGGGTAATTTGACCAATATTGAGTTAAGACCACTTGTTCCGTTGTTTTTCTTAAAAATCTCCCGAAAATCGCCTCTTCCCGGGCTTCAATTTGGTAAAAATCTTAAACATTCTGTCCAGGTTCGCATTTGCGGACAAAAACTTCGTATTTGCGGATGAACAGTAACCTCCTACGAACAGTGTTCGCCATTGCGAGTGAAGAGTATTTTCGCAATTGCGATAAAAGATTCGCAATTGTGAATGAACAGTATTTTTGCAATTGCGATAAATGGTTCGCAATTGCGAATGAACAGTACCTCACCAGAAACCAACAAACTCAAACTTTTCCTAAATGATCTGAAACCACCCTGAAACTCATCCGGAACCTCCCGGACACAAACCATATATGAATTTCAATCATAAAATATGCTACGGACCTGCTCACCCACTTAAAATACTGAAAAGATGTCGTCTTGACCCGATATTGACCATGGTCAAACTCCCAAATTTCTTAACTTTACTAATCTTTCAACTAATGATCCAAAAATACAACCAAGTCCCTGGGGACCAGTCAAATCATATCAACAAGTCCTAAAATATCATACGAACTTAGTTGAAACCTCAAATTACACAAAACAATGCTAAGACCATGAATCATACCCCAATTCAAGCTTAAGGAACTTAATAATTTCCAACTTTTACATTCGATGCCGAAACCTATCAAATCAATTCCGATTGACCTCAAATTTTGCACACAAGTCATAAATGACATAACGGAGCTATAAAAATTCTCAGAAATGGATTCCGACCCCGATATCAATAAGTCAACCCCTCCGGTCAAACTTCCCAAGAATTCAACTGTCGTCATTTCAAGCCTAATTCTATTATGGACTTCCAAATAATTTTCCGGGCACGCTCTTAAGTCCAAAATCACACTACAGAGCTATTGGAATCATCAAAATTCTATTTCGGGGTTGTTTATCTATAAGTCGACATCCGGTCATCATTTTAACTTAAACTTTATACCTTGAAACTAAGTGTCCCAATTCATTCCAAAACCTCACCCGACCCGAACTAACCACCCCGGCGAGTCACATAATAATTATAAAGCATAAATTGAGCAGTAAATGAGGGAACGAGGTTGTAATACTTAAAACGATCGGTTGGGTCGTTACACAAATCATGAATTACTTAAAATATTTTCACCCTACATGTTAATTAAAGTGACTAAATTATATTAGAACTTGCTAGCGGAATTGTAAAAGACCGAGTTTTACTTGCTTGAATTTTGAGCAGATTACTTGACCATTAAAGGAAATTGCATTACATTGTGTATTAGCCTTGAAATAACATTTAAATTAAATATTCATAAAGTATACTCTCTTCTTGTGAAGCGGGCCGAACGCTTCGGCAATAGATAGATACATCTATGGTTCGTGCCGCACGACCCTTGGCAGTGTACACATTATTCCGGATCGAGCCGTACGTCCTCGGCATAATCGTGCGTGATAATACATGAATTTTAATTATTTATTTGATATCATATTATGGCTTGAGAGGTTAAAATAATATCAGACAGAAAGCTATTTGAGATTTTAGCATGTGTAAAGGAATTATTTATTTCCTGGTTGCTATTGAATTGTCGTAGTTATATACATAACCTATGCTTATTTGGAGCTTCTTTATTTTTACCGTTGGCCCATAGTAAGTGTTAATGTCAACCCCTCGTCACTACTTTTTCGATGTTAGACTTGATACTTGCTGGGTACATGTTGTTTATGTACTCAAGCTCTACTTCTGCACCGACCATCCAGGATCTGAGGCAGGTGCATCTAGCGATCACACCGGCGCGCACCCCCGTTACCAGGAGGCCTAGTAGTGAATTGCTTCATGAGTTGTTCCGTAGCACCTAGTCTCTCCTTTGCATCCATTTCTATCTATTTTGTTTTTTGAGAGAGTAGCTAGAGTTTTGTATAATCTATTAGTGCCCATACACTTGTGACACCAAGTCTTGGCACACACTAGCAGACTTTGTGGTTTTGGATTATTACTATGGTTATGATTACACTCAACTGCTTTCGTTTTATTTATTTAAATCTGTTGTTTCTTAAATTTAATTACTTGTCATTAATTAAAAAGAGGAATCACGTGGTTAGTTCACTGTTGGCTTGCCTAGCGGCGGCGCTGGGCACCATCACGGCCTATAAGAGAATTGGGTCGTGACAGCCTATATCTAAAAGAGAAAAAACTTATCGAGAGAATAAATGTTTCTCCTGAACAAGACTCTTTTGAGGATTACATTGTGAATGCTATTGTTATTGTGTGAAGGAGAGATTCTCAATTTGCAGAAGTGTCAAACTTCTCCTTCAAGAAAACAAAATTGTCAAATATAGTAGAGATCTATATTTTTCTTTTAGTAAAAGTAAAAATCAATTATGATAAACTATATTTTCTTCTTTCAAGAAAAAGTAAAATTCAAATACGGAAAGAAAATTAGGGCAAACCCTAACAATTCCTCCTTGCCCTTAGATATGCACAATTAAATATACAGTATAAATACATACATAAATGATAATTTTGAAATCATGTTCATTATACTTATATTTCAGTAGAAGCTTATTCATAATGATGATTCGTAGTTCTCATAAGAAAAGAGAATATATCAATTAGATCTGAAAAGTGATTCTTCATATCTTCCACTAACAAATTAAGGGAAAAGTCAATATTTATACTTAATTTTACTTAGAAAAGAGATTATGTATTACACATGTATAAAGAAAGAAAGAAAATGTCATATAAACATGTTCTTTTCATAGTTTTTATTTTGAAAAATATCACTAAAAATAACTAAATACAAGAATTAATCTTTTTAGAATAGTTTCAATTAAAGAACAAAAAAAATTAGTTTGCATGATTATTTTTTGTTAGCCTTGTTTTAATGATGACATCACTTGTGAAGGACCACACCGGTGAAGAATAATACTTGTGCAAAAAGAAAAAGGACATGAAAAATGTCTGACACATGAGAAAAAGGAAGAAAGTTGGTCACAAGGAAAAAAGAATCAATCAAAAGCTAGAAATTGGCTAAAGCTGGATATTAGAGACTCAATAAGGAAAGAAGAATCAAAACTGAAAATTAGCCACAGAAATCAGCTGCTTACATGGAAAGAATAATTAATCATTATATAAGAAATCTTGCCAACACAAATCAAGCAATTGATAGAGTTATCTGTTGGGCATGACTTAAATCAAAGCAGCCCAGAAATGAAGCATATACGCAAAAATCAACAAACATCTTGGAAGGCTCCAACCTTATTCTGGGAATATCTTTCAAGGATCAAATCTCTTGGGTTGTCATCTATTTATCAGCAACAGATTAAGGAAAGTATCTACGAAATATCAGTAACTTCAATGGGCCTCCTACTCTGTATTTAAGAAGACGAAGTACTCCAAAGCAAGACATACTTTCGTGTAACCAATCTCGAGCTATTTGTTCAACTCTTAGCAAGCGTTTTAATTTTATTTGATTTACTGTGTAAAGAAAGAGAGAAAAACAGGTGAAACATTGTATCAAAATTTGAGAGAAAAAGATAGTGAAGTGTGAAGAAGTCACAAAACCCTCTTGTAACAAAGCTTGATAAGGAGCCATCAGAGAGAACCCTCTTGTAACCCAAGGGGGTTGGACTTGGATTCATATTGAATTTAAACCAGTATAAAATATCACTTTACAATTTACTATTACTATAATTTATCATTATGCATTGCATTCACAGTTATTATTAGTACCAAAGTTGACTATACTAGTAGAATAGTTGACTAAAGGACACAAAAGTCAAAAAGATTAAAATTCATCGCCCCTCCCTCTCTCTTGTACTATCCATTTGTATTAAAAATAGTTTCACCTATCTACCATTGCTTAACAGTTTGTGAGAAAATATCATGCCATGACTTGGAACATCAAAATCAAGTAATTCAAAGTGACGACTCCTTAAAAATCAATAAATAATCCATTTTAAAATAATATCACTTTTAATTGAAAAAACACATTTCCACAATCCTCGGGAAAATGAGGTGTGATAGTCTCGTGTGATTTCCATGCCCACTTACATTCATATAATTATAATAATTATTTTATCTTCTTTCAGACTTATCACGTGTCGCTACCGCATTTGTTTCGGGGAATGAAGTTGACTATGTAGGACGGGCTTTATGATTTTACATCAAAGGGTATTATATTGTTCAGCCACCAGAAGGCATAAGATCAAGTGAGGCATGAAAAGTCGTAAAAGTCCTTTTCAAGAAACCCTCATCATTCACAATATCCCCTCATAATTTTAATTGGGAAGTTATTCGAAATACACCAGTAGAGTTATACTCACGTACGGTCTTAAATCTTGCAACCGTAAATATATCCGCTCATATCGAGCCCCGGCAATATTGTAACCTTAAGTTGATCATACATTTCCTTTAGGTCAATCCACAATTCAAGTGATTCTTTCACTGCCAAATATTCAACCTCCAAACCTTTATTTAGATGATAACAAAGAAAAATCACAGCATTTACTATGTCCTGGCTCGATGCTTCATTACCCTGAGTAATGGCGTCACCAAGATCTTAGCGTCTAAGTGAATCTCAACATCAAGAACCCATGATAGGTAATATTTTTCAGAAATATCAAGTGTCACAAACTCAAGGTTTGACAAATTCGACATGGTAAAAACTATCAAAAAAGATAACTAAATTAGAAATTATTAGGATAATAGCGTAAAGAAATAATTTGACATAATTTCAAATGTGTGACCTATATAAACTATATGTCCAAAAAAAAGATTTTTTTTTAGCAAATCGTTTCCACACAAATGACATCCTAATAGGCTATTTAGGCTTATAAGAACTTCACATTATTTCTGATAATCTTTTAGTAAAAAATATGTTGCATCTATTTTATTAAGTAAATGATTTTTAGATCATTGAAAGAACAAAACAATACAAGATGCAAAAGTAAGTGTGGCTAGTATAACCAACCATCGTATTAATAATTTAATATATAGATATTTGTATGTAAAAGTAAAAAATAGAAACTAAATATGAGCATGAATAGTGAAAATAAGTATACCTTACGGATAAAAGCGTTGGAACTTAACGTGGAAAATATTAGAGTTTAACCTTAAGGTTAGAGTCCTCGTGTTACTAACGTGTTAAGAAACTCATATAAAAATAGTAGCAAAAATAAGAGAAGTAAAAAGAAAGAGAAATTTCTTATTTCTTTCAAGTTTGTTCCATATCACATTTATACCTCTATTTATACTATTCAAGAGGCTTATAGAAGGGTAATTTTAAAAATGACATTAACAAATGGAATCACGAGGGAAGATCGCACTATTGAGGCCCCCTCTCAATAAGTATTCATTCTCTAAAAATTAGGGATATATATAGCAACCATAAGTGGGACTTCACAAAATTTTCTATAATCATCCCTGATGACATTAAGGACAAGATCTCAACGGTCAGGGTACGTACAAAGGTTCCTCTTTGTGATATTCCTATATGGTCCCTAATCACTAAAGAACTTTTTACCACAAAGTCCTGCTATGAGTTAACTGAAAAACCTAAGACAAAATAAATGGACTTCGAGTGGATTTGGAAAATAAATTGTCTAAACAAAATCAAAATTTTCCTATGGTAATGCCTATATGATAGACTCACATGTAGAGCTTACTTGGCACATATAGGTATTAATATAGACCTCATATGTCCAATATGCAAAAAGAAGGAAGAGTTCATCCCCCACATTTTCTTCTACTGTAACACCACTCGTCAACTTTGGGATAGCATGGGATGGTCAAATTTTTATGAACTATTGGGCAGACACTAGCTTATATAGGTAAGAGATTTTGATCAAAACCTTGGAGAAGAGATTATAAGCTGGAAAATTTTTTACCCTTTTGCTTTGTAGAATATTTGGATAAATAAAAATAATAACAACCAAAACAACACTTCTAACCCTATCAATATCGACTACATTAAGCAAAGGTCAATAGAATACAAACTTCTAACAGGAAGTTGCCATAGCCCCACAAAGAAAATGCCTATCAAGATAAATTGGCACAAACCTCCAAAGGACTGGTAAAAATTAAATATATATACTAGTTTCAAAAACAATAATCACCAGAGTGGTTTGGGAGGCGTCTTCAGAAACACAAATGGGAACTAGGTTGTAGATTTTACAAAATCTACACATGCAAACGGTTTCTTAGAAGCAGAACTTCAAGCTATACTCAAAGCTCTTCAAACAGCACAAAAACGGAGAACATGTTTCCACTGAAAGTAGAAACAGACTCCACTGAGGTAATTCACTCTATCTATCAAGGCAATAGAATATATGTTGATATTGTTAATGCATGCAGATTGTTAATGCACCAGGAGAAGGGAGTGGTCCTTCGGCACGTATTCCGGTAAGGGAATAAAGTAGCCCACCATATAGCAAAGGGGACTGATGCACGAACAAGGATGAAAAAACTATTATGCGCAACCTCTGATTTTTGTTGAATCTTTTGCACTGAAGGGTCAAAAAGAACAATGTGCTTTGTCAAGTATTTAACTAATGATACATGTAATGTACTAGCATGCCTAGGAAACCTAAGTGTCCTAAGCGACATGGGTTATATCTGTAATGTTTTAAACCTTACATAGTATTAATATAAATATTCTTGTTTGCTCAAAAAAGGAATCACGGGGATGTTATGGAGGTGAGGGAGTTATAATCATATTAATAAAGAGTAGCCCGATGCACTAAGCTCCCGCTATACGCGGGGTTCGGGGAAGGGCCTAATCACAAGGGTCTATTATATCAAATATTTCTGAAAGAGGTTGTTTCCACGGCTCAAACCCATTACCTGTTGGTCACATGGAAGGAACTTTACAAGTTACGCCAATGTTTTCCCTCCCATAATAATAATGAGAGGTTATTTACATTATGGATAAAAATATGAAAGTAATAAATATCCACATTAACTAGTATTAATAATTTACAACACTAACATTATAATCTCCCATTTTCGTAATAACTCGGAAAATACCAAAAGAAAAAAGAACAAAAAAGAAGAAGAGAGAGATAAAAAAGGGAAAGGGGCCAAATATATCCCTCTACTTTCGAATATTGTCTACATTTAACCTTCGTTATACTATCCGGCCAAATTTACCCCTATCTTTATACTATTTGGCCAAATTTACCCCTATGATCAGCAAACATTTAAAAATTACCCCTTAATCTGTTAAGTAATCCAAAATCTCCCAAATTTCTTTTATTTAAATCACTTGTTGTTCTTCTTGCTCCATTATTTTCTGAAATTACTATTGATGTGAATGCTAAAGTTACTAGACTATACAAATTACTTATAAAAAAATTTTAATTATCAATTCACCCACTTCTCTTCTTGTAATAATGGGATTGAAATTGGTTTAAAATTTTATTTCTTTTTCAATCATATACACACCGTAGAATTCAGTGGGTCCATTTATTGTGTATTATATGCAGTTGATCATCATGTATGTACATATATATTCAAATATATTTTGTCATTGCCTAGTTAGTATAAAGTTCGATCGACTAACTTAAGAGTGCACAATGTGTAAGCATTTAATTAAAGCAAAGTTGAATTCGACAATGTAAAGTGTAACGATCCGACCGGTCATTTTGAGATCTAGCGCGTCATTCGACAGTTTGAGGTATCGAGTAGCTTCACTTCATGTATTACGACTTGTACGTATGGTCGGAATTGAATTTTGGGAAGTTCGGAGTTGATTCGGAAGGAAAATTCTAATTTTAGAACTTTAAGTTGGAAGAATGGACTAAGGTTTAACTTTTGAGTAAGCAATCTCAGAATCAGGATTTGAAGGTCCAATAGGTTTGTTTGATGATTTCGGACTTGTACATATGTTCGGGCTGAGTATCGGGTGGTCCGGAGGTATTTCGGCGCTTAATATGGAAAGTTGGCATTTTAAAGGTTTTAGAATTTCTTAAGTTTGATTTGAAGTGAACTTTAATGTTATCGATGTCCGTTTGAGGTTTTGAACCTTGTAATAGGTTTGTATCATGATTTATGACTTGTGCATAAAGTTTGGCGTCATTCCGAAATGTTTAAGAATGAATCGGACGCATTCGTCGAAGTTTGAATGATTGGATGTTTAAAGAAAGGTTTCGATTGTCGATTCATAGTTTTGATATTTTTTGGTGTGATTTGAGGCCTCAATCAGGTTCGTACTATATTTTGGGACTGGTTTGTGTAATTGGATGGGGGCCTCGGGTGTGTTTCGGAGGTGTTTGGGTTGTGTCGTGCTCTTATTTGATGTTTTAGCATCGTTTTTTTGAAAATAAAGGGAACTATATTGAGCAAACGACATTTGAATTGTGATTTAATTGAACCATTAGATTCGTATCGTAATTACGGAGCCATAGCAATAAGAATTGTCTAATTCCGATGTCGTATGAGAGAGTTATGCCCATTTCCGTGTCAGACAAAATTGCTGATTTCTGGTGCGAAATTTTGTTCTTCGCGAATGCGAAAGAGGTTCCGCGAACGCGAAGAAGAATTTCTGGGTTGACCGGTCAACGCAAAAAAATTCTCTTCGCAAACGCGAAGGTCTCCCGCAAAGGCGATGAAGAAAAATCATCTGGGCAGTGTTTTAAACCGAGAATTTTAGTATTTGGGGCATATCTTGAGTTCTAGAGCTCCGTTTGAGGTGATTTTTGAGGCGTTGTTCTCGTCTCAACAAGGGGGTAAATATATGACCTTTATTTTGATGTTTCTCCATGATTATTTCCGTTAGTTATTATTTGTATCCGTATTTGGATTGTAGAAATTGGGATTTTGAGCTCCAAAGTTGAGAAATGGTAAATCCTTGATTTAAGGGTCGATTCATGGACAAAATTAAATGATTTTCTGGATATAGATCATATGAGTTATGGGTAATATTTATTTTTAATAATTTTCGAAATCCGGGCATGTGAGCCCGAGGGTTGACTTTATTGACTTTTCAAGCGGAGTTGAAAATTATTATAAATTGATTAATTATAAGTATTGGAGTATATTTTGATTGATTTGCACGTTGTTTGACTAGTTTAGGAATGTTTGTCTTGGAGTTGAGGTATTAGAGAGGCGTTAGAGCCAGTTATGGGACTTCGGAGCGAGATAAGTTTCATGTCTAACTAGCGAGGGGGAAACTACCCCTAGGTGATATAATTATTATGTGCTACTATTTGTGAGTGCTACGTGCGCACGAAGTGACGAGAGTCCGTACGTAGCTAAAGCATGTTTATGTCCGAGTAGACTTAGGACTTTATCATGTAATTTTTGAATTATTTGGACTCATTTTGTTAGCTTAATTTATTAAAATTATAACTGAAATTGATTTAGAAACATATAAATATATTAGGCCGAGCTTTATCACCTTGAGTTGTTGCCAAGATATTTGATAAACGAAAATGATATATTTATTATTATGCACTTGTATCTGTGTTGTAAGCATGTGACTCGTAATTCGATAAGTTTCTTTCTTTCTTGTGCAGGGGGCTGAACGCTTCGTCAGTATAATAAATGCATCTATGGTTCGTGCCGCTCGACCCTCGGCAGTGTACACAGTATTCTGGATCGAGCCGAACGACCTCGGCATAATCATGCGTTATATCGCTGGCAGTCCGAATGTTCGCGAGATTATCCTTCCACTGATGCCGGGCCTTTTATATGGTATTCCTTATCCGTTTGATACTGGCACTTGATATATCTGAGCCGTTTAGATAGAATACAAGACTGAGAAAATCATACCCTTTAAAAGAAATTTTTGGAAGATTATGTAACTTACAGATTTACCCCATTATTGTTGTGTGCTTCATACCTGCTTATGATTTATTATATTGCTTTATTGGACCTCTAGTAAGTGTCGATGTCGACCCCTCGTCACTACTTCTCCGGGGTTAGGCTAGATACTTACTAGGCTACGCGTTGATTTACGTACTCATGCTATACTTATGTGCTAAATGTGCAGGATCTGACAGGTTCAATTGGTGGTCATCTTAGCGCGTAGGCGCAATTGTTGAGGAGACCTTATGGTGAGTTGCACTCCAGGCTACGTATCGCAGCCCACAAAGTCTCCATCATACCATTTACTCTATTCTGCCTTATTTACATTCCAGACATATGTTATATTATTATTGTACTCCTTAGTAAATGCCCATGCACTTGTGACACCGAATTTTGGGATGTTTTAGAAGTTGTTTGTGATTTTGCTTAGCATTTACACACTTTTATTATCTATTATGTTAAAATTTTAAGTTTCTATGATTTTAATGCTATGATTTATTTATCTAATAAAATTCACAATTTCGAGAATAATAAAGTTTATAATTAAGTTGGTAGTTCACCGTTGGCTTGCCTAACGGTGACGTTGGGCGTCATCGCAGCCTATAATGAGTTTTGGGTCGTGACATAAAGTCTCTGAGGAACTTCAACTTCAATCACTAATACTTGCAAAGTCTCCATACATTTGGTGTAACGAATTCATTAAAATTGGGATGTTGTAAATACTTTTAGAATTTAGAAAAGCTACCTAATTTAGAATTTTTAATTTACTATACTTTGTTTATTCGGTTGTATTATTTAATATTTTTTTATCTAATTAAGAAACTAGGTAAATGCCAATTATTTCAAAAATAGTGGACCAAGAAGAAGAATAAGTAACTTGATTAAAATGATTTGGGAGATTCTGGGTCACCTAACGGGTTGAGGGGTAATTTTTTAAAGTTTGCTGATTGTAAGGGTAAATTTGATCCGATAATATAATAGTAAGAATAAATTTGGCCAAACAGTATAACGGATTTTAAGTATAGTACACACAATATTTGAAAGTACATGGTATATTTGCCCTTTTCCTTCAAGAAAACCATGGCCACCTTTTTTCCCGATTCCCCACCCGCACGTTGTATAATTCAAGCAATCATTCTTTCTTTACTCACTCCGCTCCTTTGCTTTTTTCAACAACACACACTGCACAAAATCAATTCATCCCTTTTTATTTTTTCCCTTTTTTGGTGAAAAAAAAAGCGCTTTGTTTTTCTCTTTTTCCTTAAACTTCGCTAATTTGTCCCCTTTCTTCTTTTTCGTTGATTCATCTGCCAACAGAGCAGAACAACAAAAAAGACATATGTATACAGTTCTTGCATTTAATTATCGGCTCGCTCATTGATTATACATTTTTTATTGATCAATGGGGATCGGTGATCTTGTTTGTAAATTAGGGTTTAATTTCTTGTCGTTATTTGAATATTGTAAGGGTTTGTATTTATAGAACGATAGTTCAAGAATTATTTTTTTTAATCGGCAACCTTAATTGGTTCTTCCCATTTTTCTGAGTTAAACTGGTGCTTTCCATTTCTGGGTTTTGTGGAATTTGATCCATATTTGTGTATTTTGGATAGATTTATGGGTAAAAATTGTATTTTGCGTTTTTGGCATTTGGTATATTAGGTGAAAATCCTAGTATAAACGTGTGATTGTTGCTTTTTTATTATTTGGTTATCGAAATCTTGAAGTGGAGTTGTTTAGTTTACGATGGATCATGTTGTGGGTGGGAAGTTTAAGCTGGGAAGGAAGATCGGAAGTGGGTCTTTTGGTGAGCTTTACTTAGGTATGTTCTTAGCTTTTGGGGCGTCAATTGCAGTGGATTTGCTTATATGATCAACCCCATTTACTTGGTTGTGACCTTTGTTTTTTAGTGGTAGCTAACTCATGCGTGCCACCTCTTTGTGTTTCTGCTTAATTTGTTTCAGGTGTGAATATACAGAATGGAGAAGAAGTTGCCATTAAGCTGGTATTTCCTTCCAACCAAATAATGCCATATTTTTTTCCTATTGTTTTTTTATGAAAATTCAGTTTATGGATAAGTGTGAGTTTTATAGAACCTCTAATTTTAGAGAACCTAAAGATTTGTCTCGAAAGACAAATTATTTAGTTTTGGAATGAAATGGACCCGATATACTAGAAGGAATGAGGATCGTATATTCGACCCTGACCAGTCTGTAGTTGAGGCGTAGTTGAACGACTGACTAACTGGGGAATTGATGCTGCTATATTGTTTTGTTTTTCTTGCATGCTGTCTAACGCATTTTATTGTTAACTTGATATTTAGCTTATCTTTAGTATCATCGGAGTTTTGTCGTAGTATCCTATTTAGTCTATTCAGATGTAACGGATTGGTTGGATTGTAAAATCCTTGTTCACCATAACTACCTTGATTACCACATTGGTTTTTTCTATTATTATATTTTCTTATTAGATTTCTCTAGAAAGAGATGATTATTAAGCATGAGAACTAGCATGATCGTTTGATAATTAAAATTTTTGGTTGAATAATATGTTAAAGTGTGCTGAATAGAAGCATTTGTAAGGTGGGGAATCAGAAAGTATATGTTTCTAGTTGTGTATATGACTTCATTTTCTAGAACTGGTTTTCTAGTCAAGTAGAAATGTAAAGACAACTGTAGAAAGGCTCCTTTCGCGCACCTCGACTATTTCACCTGGGATTACCTCCACCAACATAGGTACTAGGTTAACTCTCTCGGATGGGAGGAAATCATGTAACATTTTTTGTCTATGCTGGGATTTGAACCCTAGTGTCCAGTGTTAACGCCCAGTTCAATGAAAACTAAACCACACCCTTGGATGCTCAGAAAACTCTCTTTTCAAGGTAGATTATCTGTGCATTTTCACCAGAAAAGGAAGTGTCTAGCCATTTAAAAAAAAGAAAGAAAAAAGAAATAGAAGTGTATATGTTGAAGAGTTCAGAAAGTAGCAATCTTATCTATCATGACCTATGAAAAAAAAACTATCTTTGTCTATCATGATATTCTTGGAATGTGAAAGCAAGACTAGATATATTGCTTATTAGCTTAAATATTTGATGAGCATATAGACATCTAACCAGCTTTTTGCTGGCTCACATCAATAAAATTGTAGTTTATCAACCAAAAAAACTGAACATATGGTAAAAAAAAACATTATTTTGATGGGGATTAAAGATTCTAGTTGTTGATGCAACAGTATTATTTGCACTATATGCTCATGACTTCATTCTCTTGGTACTGTAATATCAGGAATCTGTCAAGACAAAGCACCCTCAACTGCACTATGAATCAAAAATATATATGCTTCTTTCAGGAGGAAGTAAGTGTTTCTCCCTCACATCTGTAGCCCATTCTTTGCAAAAACCTTTTAATATGATAAATTCTCAAAAAAATGAGAATGTCATTTGCTCCGATTGATCTTATCTATGCCATTCTGATGAAGCTGGAATTCCCAACCTTAAATGGTTTGGAGTCGAAGGTGAGTACAATGTAATGGTCATAGACCTTCTTGGACCGAGCTTGGAAGACCTCTTCAACTATTGCAATAGGAAACTCTCTTTGAAAACAGTGTTGATGCTTGCAGATCAGCTGGTAAGTAGTTCTTTTTCATTTTTAAAGAAAAATCACCGTTTGCTCGTGCATTTTAGGGTAATAATCCTGGGGTATGTGTCTTTCAGATTAATAGAGTTGAATACATGCACTCACGAGGATTTCTTCACCGTGACATAAAGCCAGACAACTTCCTAATGGGCCTTGGTCGCAAAGCAAATCAGGTTTTGGTTTATTTCTAGGAGAATTTTGTGAATGAATGGAGTTTATTCAGGTCAATGCTTTGCCTATAAAGAGGGGGAAAACTCACTATTTTGCTAGTTTCATTTCAGATTATCAAGTTTAAATTGTAAATATTTGGTCGTTGTGTTGGATGAATAGCTTCTCAATTCTATTAAGTTTGTATCAAATGGCTTTTTTATGCCGCTTATGCCGCTTGGTTTCTGATAATCAAACTCATTGTAGGGTGGATAGTACCTTGGTCAATTTTCAGACTTCAGGTTGGCTGAAGTTCATTAAATGGAGGTGTATTTTGGAAATAAAATTAAATATGATTTTTCTCTCTGAAAATTATTACCGAGTTTAATCATTTTCCTTATAATGCAATTTTATTAGGAAATGAAAACTTAGTTTGCCATATATTGCAATTTTGTTTATTTATTGGAAATGAAACTTATGTATAGAGCAGTTTTCGCTTGTTATGAGGTTGCACCAAGGATCCGTGCTCAACCCGTTCTTATTTGCCCCGGCGATGGACGCTCTAACTTACCATATTCAAGGGGAGGTACCATGGTGTATGTTGTTCGTTGATGATATAGTTCTGATTGATGAGACGCAAGGTAGCGTTAACGAGAGATTGGAGGTTTGGAGACAGACACTTGAGTATAAAGGTTTCAAGTTGAGTAGGACTAAGACAGAATACCTGGAGTGCAAGTTCAGCGACGTGACGTGACGGGGGAAGAGGACGTGGATGTGAGGCTTGACTCACAAATCATCCTTAAGAAAGTAAGTTTCAGGTACCTCGGGTCAATTATCCAGGGGATGGGGAGATTGACAAGGATGTCACGCACCGAGTATGGTTGGGGTGGATGAAATGGAGGTTAGCATCTGGAGTCCTGTGTGACAAAAGGTGCCACCAAAAATTAAAGGTAAGTTGTATAGAGCGGTGGTTAGACCGGCCATGTTGTATGGGACTGAGTGTTAGCTAGTCAAGAAGTCGCATATCCAGAGGTTGGAAGTAGCATAAATGAGGATGTTGAAATGGATGTGCGGGCACATTAGGCTGGATAGGATTAGGAATGAGGTTATTCGGGAGAAGGTGGGCGTGACTCCCTTGGACGACAAGATGAGGGAAGTGAGGCTCGGATGGTTTGGGCACATGCGGAGGAGAAGCCTAGATGCCCCGGTTAGGAGGTGTGAGCGGTTGGCTTTGGCAGGCGCAAGAAGAGGTAGAAGGCGACCTAAGAAATATTGGGGCGAGGTGATCAACATGACGCGACTTCAGATCTCCGAGGACATGGATGTTGATAGGTAGATGTGGAGGTCGAGCATTAGGGTTGAAGGGTAGGGGTAGTCGAGCGTTTTTCTTCTTTATTCCGGCGGTGGGGCTAGTCTAATAGTGTTTTGTCTTAGATTGCTAGTGGCGTATGTTGTGTTAACATTATTTTCCCGTTTTCATAGTATTGTGTAACTAGTAACGGTTTTTGTTATTGCCTTTCCACATATTTTTGTTATTATCTCTCTGGTTGCTGTTGCTGGTAAGGATCTATTATCTCTGTTCGCCTTTTTTGCCGAGAGTCTCCCGGAAACAACCTCTCTATTCCTTCGGGGTAGGGGTAAGGTCTGCGTACACTCTACCCTCCCCAGACCCCACTTGGTGGGATTTTACTGGGTTATTGTTGTTGTTGTGAAACTTATGTGTGGATGAGTTAGGGGCTGACTCTTACTGGTGGATGTTTGAGTTTATGAAGTCAATAATTAAGATAGTACTACTTTTGCCGTAAATGGATTTGCTATAAAGGTGGGATTTACTTCTGGTTAAGTTGCTGAAAACTTGAGCTGTGTCCTTCAGAGGGTATAAGGAAATCAATATGGAATTGAGGGCTTTATGTTATGATGATACTTATATTTGTATATTTGACATCTGAGTAGTTTTAAATGAATAGCTAACTAATGTGTTGGTTTGTGTTAAAGTTCCTCATATGTCCATTTTTGTTTGACCCTTTAACAAACCCCAGATACCATTGGGCCTCCAAAGCTGCTGTATTGATATTAGAGCTTAAAGGAAAAGAAAGCATATGTGATGTCAAGTTTTTTTTTTTCCTAATGGTGCCAAATCTGAATACTGATGACAGGTGTACGCAATCGACTTCGGGCTGGCCAAAAAGTATAGGGACCTCCAGACTCACAAGCATATACCATACAGGTAGCACACTAATATGTTACCCGATTAATCTTTGCAATTGTTCATTCTTATTTTTTCTGAATGCTTTTGTGACATTGCTTTATTAGCCCTAAAATAAAGGAAAATGAAAAGGAACCATCTTTATTTTCTTCTATTGCTACTATCATATCACCATCATCTTGATACTTTTATTCTCAAGCATTAGTGAGGATTTACTGGAGAATATGTTCGCACTAGAGGAAATTGACAAATGAGCCAGGAAATCTCTGGCAAAGGACTTCATAAATCATAGCACTATGGTGGCGAGCAAAAGTTGAATGTTGTAACCCGTATCTTTCCTTTCTTGTTCTTCAAGCGGTAAGACAAGGGGGGCAATATGAAAACATATACTTACCGGACAATCTGGTGATCCGTCTATGCAACACCAATTGGAGAATATATGATAGATTAATATTGATACGTGTTATTTGATCACTTATGAAATGAAGACAGTCTTTTCACGTGAACTTTGGGGAGTATATGACGTGGAAGATGTTTTAGTTTGTTGTTTCGACAGCTTCCCATAGTTTTTTCTTGCCTCTATATTTTTATACCTTTAATCCAAAAAAGGTCCTATTTTGCCTTTTGAGGGCAAAAGTTGGCCAGTTTCCCGAGTGAGATTGGGAGCTGGTTACTTAGAATGTAGACAGAAAAAAATTGAAATTCTTACTTTAAAGTTATCATCAGAGTAAATTCTAATGACTATCGAATAACTGAATGACAATGGGTTATGGTATTGTTTTGCATTTACTTAGATGGTTATAATATAGTGCCAGTTAATTAAGTATATCAGTCGCTAGTGCGGTGCTTATGACATCAATGCCATTTTTTTTTCGCATAATAACATCAATGTCATATTTTGACGCACTTGGAAGGGAAATTGTGTAGGGCATACTTGCATTTTCAAGTTTATGGAACTTTGTGTCCTCTGTTGATGTCCTTTAATATTGCCAGTTAATTAATATATCAGTGGCTGTTATGGTGCTTAACTGTTTACATCATTAATTTGATGCAACAATTGGGGGATATTGTGGAAGGCAAGTTTCGTATTGTCATTGTTAGTTTATGGAACTGCATGTCCTCTGTTGATGTGTTCTATGGTTCACTGCATGTTAGGCAAATTGGGTATTATCAAAATGTAATCACATTTGACATCTAATTCATCTCTCATTGTGGCTCATTGAGATTCTTTAGCCATCTATTCCTCACATGCCTTGAATTAAAATAAAAAAGTGTGGCAGAGTGGCAAGTAAGAAGCATCTGTAAATTCTTCATCATTTGGTGTCCTTGCTGTATCATTTTGTTGATCACAATATTAATTTATTTGATCTGACTGACATTACTGTTCTTGAGAATATATTCTACTCTTACTTGAATATTATCAAGCTCTAGTGGAATGAGCTGCCCCGAGTTATTGTAGTGACAATTTCATCCTTGTTTCTTATATTGTTCCTAATGAAAGAGAAGTAAAAGGAAAAGATTTAAATAAGACCTTACGCTGGTCAATGAGAAATCTGTGTCTTTGCTGCTTTTTACATGGTATTATGGTAATATTTCTTCTCAGGGAAAACAAGAATCTGACAGGCACAGCTCGCTATGCCAGTGTCAACACACACCTTGGAGTTGGTAGGTTAATTGTGTTTAGGTTGTCAAGTAGCTACAGGCATGATAAGCCACAACTTCAATTGTAACTGATAAAAAATGTTTGTCTTTTTGTTTTCTTCTCCCCCCTGGCAGAACAAAGCAGAAGGGATGATTTGGAATCTCTGGGTTATGTGCTTATGTATTTTCTTAGAGGAAGGTTGGACTTTAGGGGTGTCACCTTTTCTTTTTGGCATCGTTTCTGACCAGGTCCTGGTGCATTTGCAAATTCTACGGATGTTTTCACTGACTTGATGACAATTTCTTTTTGGCCCAGTCTTCCGTGGCAGGGATTGAAAGCTGGTACTAAGAAGCAGAAATATGATAAAATCAGTGAGAAGAAGATGTTGACTCCAATAGAGGTACTATTTATGAGTATGAATGATTCTTTGTGATGTCATCTTCATCTGTGTTGTGAACTCTGACAAAGCAGACATCCATATGTAAACTGTCATAGAAATACTTCTGTGTATACTTCTTATTGTCAAGATAGATGGTTTAAAATGTAACCTATCCAAAAAAAAAAGATGATTTGATAATGTATTTATAAGCCAATTGTTATCTCGTCTGGGCTTTCTTGCCTTTAATATAGATTATTTACTGATGATGCCAGTGATCAGATGAGGAAATTGACACAGGATTTGATGGGTTTCTAACAGGTGCTATGTAAATCATATCCATCAGAGTTCATATCATACTTCCATTATTGTCGGTCATTACGGTTTGAAGATAAACCTGACTATTCATATTTGAAGAGGCTTTTCAGGGACTTGTTTATTCGTGAAGGTAGTATATCTGTGATCCTCTCTTTTTCTTTTTCAATCTACAGGCTGTCTGATCTGTAACTATCAATTTTAGTCTTGAAGTAGATGTGTTGTAGTCTCTGCATCTTAACCATTTCACTGGTGCAGGTTATCAGTTTGACTATGTATTTGATTGGACCATTTTGAAGTATCCTCAGATTGGTGCCAGTTCTAGAGGACGTGTTAGTGTTTTTAAAACTTTGTTTTGATTATTGTTGAAAATCTGTTCTTAAACTTTTTTAAGATGGAAGTGTCTGCAATCTTTTTGCCACCAGAATATTAGTGGAAGTGCGGCACTAAATGCTGGGCCATCTGCTGAAAGACCGGGAAGGGCATCAGGTAATATCTTTGACCTAAAGTTATGGATTTTTTGTAGTCCGTTTCTGACTTTTAATTTCCTTAGCTGGTACGGCATGTAACTCCTGTTTGCTTATTCAAATGGTGAATGTTTGGAGATGTGATTTTTCATGTAAAAGCTGAATATTGAGTTTGCAGCTACTAAAAATTTATCACTCTTTGATGCTTGGTTTGTGTCTGTAATCCAGTGGGACAGGATATTCGAGACAGGTTTTCTGGTGCTGTTGGAGCGTTTACCCGGAGGACTCCTTCTGGTTCTGGTAGGCATGGGGAACACTCGAGACACAAGACTTCAGATGATATACCTTCATCTAAAGATGTGGTATTGATCCCTTCTCTTTCTAAAAGCAATAGAAATAACAGGAAAAAAATCACACTGCGATTGGTTTGCTTGTGTCTTTAAGATGACTTTTTTTTTTCAGTGAAAGAGAAGTAGAAATATTATTCTAACAGTTGATATATTTTTGCTTTTTTGAATATCACGGTTGTATGGCAAACTAGTAAGAATAATATGCTTATAATTTTACAGCAATTTGATTCAGAAAGAGGCCGTACATCAAGAAATGGTAGCTCGTCCAGAAGGGCTGCCATTTCAAGTAGCAGACCGAGCTCTTCTGGTGAACCTACTGATAGTCGCTCAAGCAGATTAGTGTCGAGCAGCGGCCGCTTATCTTCCACACAAAGGATTCATTCTGGAGTTGAACCGAAACCATCATTGTTTTCCCGAACTTCACTTACAAAGGGCAGCCGTGATGACCCTCTTCGGAGCTTTGAGCTTCTTTCAATCAGAAAGTAAAAAGGGATGCACTTGTAAAGAGAAATTTTCTCGTTGTTATGAATCTTGAGATCCTATAATAGGACGTCTCTGTGCTGTAAATGAAAATTTCGACATGAAAACTAACTTTTTTTTATTATTACCTGGTTTTTTTCGTTGAGAGTTTTTTGGCCATTGTAACGCCATTTAGACTCATCCAAAGAAGTGATGAGTAATATGTACGAAGTTGGATAGTTATCAAAAATATATTCATGATGTACGAATGGATTTATCTTTTGTGCAAAGCCTATAGGATTGTATGGTGGAGAAATTCTGTTTCAGGTTATAACTACCAGTCCAAGGCATTGAAGTGTAAGGATAACCTGTTTCAGGTTATCCAAAATGTTACTACTGTCGAGAAAACAAACAAAGATAACTCTACCAAAAGCCAATTGCAGATTCAGAACCCACAGACTACCCAAAAACATGTGTACCAACAGAGAAAGAAACAGAGAATTATTCAGAAACCTATTCAAATTGATGTTACCCCAAAGCCAACAGGAAAACAAGCCGAGAACACTATCCAGCAGCCTATCCAAATCCAATCTACTCCAACATCAACAGAAAATCAAATAGAGCACACAAACAAGGTCAAGCCTCAAATTAGCCAACTTCAGCAAACTAACCATGCTGAAACAAGCCACACTAAACTTGATTCAAACAAAACAACCAGTACTTTACCAACCACTACCAAAGATGATATACAAAAACAGAAGCAAGTTGAACCTTTCACCAAAGACAGCAGCCCCCATAATAGCCAACAACCTCCCAGGAGTCACCAGAGTGACCAATCCCACAACAATCCTGCCTCTATTCAAATCCAAACTAAAGCTAACCCAAATTCCAACACTCCAACAACTACCAAAACACTTGCCAAACTCAACACCCCTCAAAGCTCCTCATCTTATGTTCCAGAATCTCCAGAGAATGCTTACAAGGAAGAAGTTTCAGGCCATAGCTATAAACCTCAATCTACGGACAGAACTCACTTACAGGTCATTCAATATATCCCAGCACAAGACGATCCTATTCCTGCGAGGGGAACTGAGCCTCCAGATCCTGAAAATGAAAACATGTCAGATGATAATGAAGAATATGAAAGTTTACATGGGGACACTTCTGCAGAAGACGAAGATAGTGGTATACAAAGTGATGATGATGATGATGATGAAACGGAAGCACAACTACTTGATTTAGTTAGCTCAAATCAACACTCAGATCCCAATGTTAGCCAAGATTTTGAGGAGATCACTAAGACACACAATCTCTCACCTAGAGGACAAGGCACTTATAAAGGAGGCAAAAGCAGAGGAGGAGGTAATGCTCCTCTAACAAGATCCAGGGCTAAGCTCACAATATCACACAATCTTTTCCATGATTAGCACTCTCATATGGAATATTCGAGGCATTAAAAATGCCTTTGAAAGACTTAAAATTCCTCAAACTCAACAACAAAATTTCTTTTATAGCCATTATGGAACCCCTTGTGGCTAGAGAGAAACTTCAACAACAACAACAACAACAACAACAACAACAACAAAAAACCCAGTGCAATCCCACATGTGGGGTCTGGGGAGGGTAGTGTATACGCAGACCTTACCCCTACCTTATGAAGTAAGAGAGGTTGTTTCCAATAGACCCTCGGCTCAAGAACAGTGACAAGGACACAATAAACCAACATTAACAATGGCAAGGAAATAAGATAAAAGAAACAAATAGCACATCATGTAATAGCAGAGAACTAGGGATACGAAGCAATAAGAGAAGTGCGAAAACAACCGGCAATAATGCCACATCGTCTAATCAGCAAGGAACTCAGAATAGGACAATACAAGACTAGTACTAGTACTACTAATACGACTAGAAGAGACTCTCGACTACCTGTCAACCCACAACCCTAATCCTCGACCTCCACACCTCGCTAGAGAAACTTCAAAGATACAAAAGAATGCTTGGTTCTAGTCAAGCATTTAGCAACATCAACAATAAAATTTGGATTTTTAGCAATGAAGATCTGGATTGTACTGTTATTGATGATCAAGAACAGGTCCTAACTTGCTCCATTAGTGTTAAGAATGAGGAAGAATTTATAATTTCTGCTGTCTATGCCAAGACCAAATCGGCTTTGAAACTTCCTTTATGGGAAGGTTTAAAGAGGCTTTCCTACCACAATAAACCGTGGTGTGTGACAGGTGACTTTAATTGTATTACTGAAGCTCAAGAGAAAGGAGGAGGACTGCCTCACAACCATCGGAAAGCTTTACCGTTTATCAACTGTATTCTGCAGTGTGATCTTGTGGATCTTCAGTTCTCTGGCCCAAAATACACTCGGTGTAATGACTGGGCACCTGATAGAAGAATCTGGAAGAGACTTGATAGGGCCCTGGTTAATCATCTATGGGCTCCTAAGTACTCTAACTCATCAGTTATGCACTTGCATAGAGTCAAATCAGATCATGCTCCTCTCTGGCTCAAAATTGCTACTGCTAAGATGCCTCCTATTAGATACTTAAGTTTTTAAACTTGTGGACTACGCAAAATGGTTTTAAGGAGGTGATCAAACAAGCATGGGACAAGCAGGTGTTGGGAAACCCTTTTTGGATTTTCCCCCAGAAGCTTAAAAATACTACCTCTATACTATCTAAATGGTCTAGGGAAACAGTGGGTGACATCTTTGCAGTTACCAAAGAGTTAGAGAAAGAGGTTGAGGACTTAGAGGAGGATCAATACCTAACTGACACCACTGAACGGCAATGAGCTCTATTGAACAAGAAGAAGGCTGAACTTATGAGACACTTTAATATCCAAGGTGCCTACTGGAGACAAAAGGCTAACCTCAAGTGGGCTAAAGATGGAGACTTAAACACTAGTTTTTTCCATGCATCTGTTACCAGGAAAAAAAAGAAAATTGACCATTCACAGGATCAGAATTGGAGAAGACCAATAGATTGATGATGAGGAGCAGATAGCTAAGGAAGCAATCAGTTTCTTTAAAGACTTATTCACTCAACCACATCACTATAATGATCCGAGTAAACTAGCTTGCATTAGCAAGTCGATTACAGATGAAGACAATAACGTACTCACTGCAATGCCTACAGAGAAGGAGATTAAAGACTTAGTCTTCAACATGAATCCGGATTCAGCTCCTGGACCATGGATATACAGCAGCCTTCTCCAAAGAGGCATGGGATATTATTTCCTTGGATCTCACTAATCTAGTTTGCTTTTTTTTTGCAGGTCATGAACTACCGAAATACATCACGCACACTTGCTTGATTCTTATCCCTAAGATATCATCCAGAAACTCTTTCTGATCTCAGACGTATTAGCCTAGCTAATGTTACTTCCAAAATTATATCCAAACTTTTGAATGATAGATTGGCCAAACTTCTCCCGAAAATCATCTCCCCCAACCAATCAGGTTTTATAAAAGGAAGATCCATCACTGAGAATATTATGTTGACTCAAGAACTAGCTCATAACATGAGTAGAGATAACAAGGGGGAAAATGTGATTATTAAACTTGATATGTCTAAAGCTTATGACAGGGTCTCTTGGCCTTTTCTTTGTGAGATGCTAAGGAGACTGGGCTTCAATGAGTTATGGATCAATCTGATTTTCAGGTTGATCTCTAGCATTTGGTATTCTATTGCTTTGAATGGTAATAGGAAAGGCTTCTTCCCTTCCTCTAGAGGATTGAGACAAGGGGGTCCTATTTCTTCCTCTCTGTTTGTCCTTTCTAGAATGCTCAATGGTATCACTGCTTGTCAAGACTTTATTCCTTATAAAATGAGAAAGAATGGTCCATGTATTACTCATCTTACTTATGCTGATGATACTATTCTTTTCAGCTCTACTGATACAACTTCAATTCAGATCATGAATCAATGCTTAGTGGATTACTCTAACACCTCGGGTCAACTTATCAACCTGAACAAGTCATGTTTTTTCCTTCATCATAATGCTGGGGAAATCAAATCAATTCTATTAAAGAATTGACGGGATTTTCCAACGAAAATTTTCCCTTTACCTACCTGGGAGCCCCTATCTACTTAGGTAGAAAGAAAATCTAATACTTCAATAATCTTACAGATAAAGTGAGTAGGAGAATTCAAGGGTGCAATGGAAAGCTCATGTCTTCTGGAGGTAAAGCAATCCTTATAAAGGCTGTTCTATACTCTATTCCCATGCATATCCTTGCAGCCACTAATCCCCCTAAAACCACCCTTCAAAATATTGAAATGCAATGTTATAACTTTTTTGGGGGCAACTCAGAAGAAGAGAGGAAACATAATTGGTTCTCCTGGTCCTCCACGTGTTACACTAAGGAGGAAGGAGGGGCCGGATTTAGATCTATCCTGGATATTAACAAAGCTTTTGCCGCTAAGTCTTGGTGGAACTTTAGAACCAAGGAATCCTTGTGGAGGGATTTCATGGAAGCTAAATATTGTAATAAAATCCACCCTGTAGCTGCCACTTGGAAAGTTGGTCATTCTATGGAAGAGAATGATGGATATCAAAGATGACACTGAAATACATATCAAATGAAGAATTATGAATGGTGAAACCTCCTTCTGGCGGGACAATTGGTCAGAACATGGCCCTTTAGCCAAACTAACAAATGATCACACCAAAGGGAGAGAAACCATTTTAGACTTCACACTTGATGACTCCTGGAACCTAAATGCCTTGAGATATGTCTTACCCGAATATATTGTCACTGAAATATCTTTATTAAAGGTTCCAGGGGGCTCAAAACTGGACCAACCTATTTGGACCATTACCAATGATGGTTTATTTACCTGTAATCTGCATGGCAGATTCTGAAACAAAGCAAAAATCATAACACTTCTGCATCCAAAATTTGGCATAAAGGTCTTCCTTTTAAAATTTCTTTCCTTATGCTGAGAATGCTAAGATACAGGCTACCCACTGATGACATCGCAACTAAATTTGGTTTCATTGGTCCCTCCAAATGCTTTAGCTGCTCTTCTCCTAAAGTAGAGACCATTGAACATATTTTTTCCGAAAGTGAGGGAGTTATGAAAGCCTGGCAATTATATGGAGCCAGTAGTGGTATAAGACCTACTAATGGAATCAGGCAGACTCTATTTGCTTGGTGGTTTACAAAACCAAAGAACGAAGTTCAAGCTTTCATATTTCAATGTCTCCCTAGTGTGATCTGTTGGAAACTATGGAAAAGAAGATGTGCAATTAGATATGGAGCTGAAAGGATCTCAGTTCCTAACTCTTGTATCAGATCCAATCTATGATATGCACTCTTGTTAACACTCACTTCCCCTCACTTATCAACTTCCATGACTGGAAGAGTCTATACCACATTGTGGAAAGGTGTAAGCCTCTTATTAAAATTATTCCAGTCAAATGGATTAAACCACCTGATGGACAACTGAAGCTCAACACTGATGGCTGCTCCAAAGGAAATTCAGGTCCAGCAGGAGGTGGGGGATGCCTAAGAGACCATAATGGAAACTTGATCATGGCTTACTACTCTTTTTTCGGCAGTTGCACAAATAATATTGCTGAGGCAAAAGCTATTTTGATTGGTCTTAAATGGTGCTTTGACAATGGATATAATGAGGTTTTAGTGGAATCTGATTCTCAAATGTTGATCAATACTATAAACAGAACCACAAAAGGCCCTTGGCAGATAGCATGTATTCTTGAGCAGATGAAGTCTTCACATGTTAGTTTCTATATAACGTCAAATTGAAATTCATAGTAATAAAAAAAATTACAAGAGGTACACATAAGAAAACGGAAGGGAGGACCCCAAATCAACATTAGTTGGTCGAACCGGTATAACAAATTAACCATAATTTGCTTTTGAGGATGCAGTGCAACTCAAAGGATTCTTCTAATGTTGTAACATAAAGAAGTTATTGAAAACATGAAGTAGTACTGGGGATTTCTCGTCTATGATTAAACCTTCTTTGCTTTGGAAATTCCAGTGCAGTGTTACCCGATGCAAAGCTCAATATTTTTGAAATCGAAATTTTTTTTA
Source organism: Nicotiana otophora (assembly GCA_000715115.1). Classification (NCBI taxonomy): domain Eukaryota; kingdom Viridiplantae; phylum Streptophyta; class Magnoliopsida; order Solanales; family Solanaceae; genus Nicotiana; species Nicotiana otophora. The sequence continues at coordinate 179,491 of AWOL01S0002851.1, forward strand.
TTTTTTATTTTTGAAATGGAAACAAAGCTCAATATTTATCATGTGTTACAACTAATCAGCCAGTTACAAAAGGAAGATATGCATTAGATGCCATAATTTACTACGCTATGCTTTAAGCACACCAGTATATAAGATATGCATTATCTCGTATCCTTGCACTTAATTAGTTTATCATTCACCTGTCATATTTTTACTTTACTACTCTCCAATATCTCCTCTCATAAGTTTGACTGATCCATACATCTCAATTGTACGCTCTTTACTTTTCTTTCTGACTCGTTTTTCCCACTTTTTTTCCGTTTTAAGTGCCTTGGTCAAAGTTGAAAGAGAACTATGAGCAACACCGAGGGGCCGTTTGGTTCAAAACCAAGATAATCCCAAGATTGTTTGGTTCAAAACCAAGATAATCCTAAAACCAGAACTATATTCTAGATATTTTCCCACCTTATATATGGGATATACATTGATTTTCATTAAAAATAATACCGGATTTAGCTAATACCAACCTCCAACCAAATAGGGGATAAATTAAAACCCAAATATTATATTGGGAAAACCACCTAGAACCCTTGACTCTAACAGCCCCGGATAGTTCTGCTTCACCAAGTGGTAAGCTTTAAAACTTGTGATAATTCCAAGAGCTTGTGCAACATTAGCACTCCCATGTTCTGAGGATGAAAGTAGCATAAATAAGAATGATTGAGATAAATGTGTGGCATACCAGAAAAGATAAGATTAGAAACGAAGTTATTCGGAACAAAAAGGGAGTGACCTTCGTGGAAGACAAGATGCGTGAGTTGAGGCTGAGATGGTTCAGGCACATGCAGAGGAGTACGGATGCTCTTGTTATGAGGTGTGAGAGGCTGGTCGTAGAAGGGATAGAGATAGGTCGAAAAAGTATTGGAAAGAGGTGATTAGATAGGACATAACACTACTTCAACTCATTGGGAACATGACCCAAAATAGAAAGATGTGGAGACTGAGACTTAGGGTAGAAGGCTAGTAAGTAGTCGAGAGTTCCCCATTGTATTTTTCAATTTGTTACTACTTTTTGTTTTACTTGTTTTGTCAGTCTGTTTCTTTTTATCCTTTTCTTTATTGTTCTTGCCTCCCATTCTTCCTCTTCCTTCTTCGGTTTTTCTCGAGCCGAGCTCTCTACCTCAACAGGTAAAGGTAAGGTCTGCGTACACACTAACCTCCCCACACCCCACTTGTGAGATTATTCTGGGCATGATATTGTTGTTGAGCAACATGAGATTTCATCAGAGTTGAGCCAGAAATCATAGTTAAAATGAAAGACATTTTATGTTACAAAAAGAAAGAAATCACACAATTTGAGGAAATAAGGAGCAGGTAATATAGAAGTGGTGGTTTCCAGTCGTAAATCCGCAAAACCTCAGACGAAAATTATCTCAAAACTGACTTAAATATTGCATGGCAATAAACAGAACAGACTTCTGTTATAATCTCTCAAAGCTAAAGAAAATACAATATCCAAAAGGCCTATATATCAATTGCACTAATCAGAGAGTTCTTAAGCAGCAGTCTTCTTAAGCTTTGCAAGCTCTTGTCTCACAACTCCGGCCCTCTGACAATGTCAACATACATGTATCAGGTTTTGATAGAAGACAATAAAACAAGGTTGAAAAATAGAGGGCATAACAGTACCTTAATCTTTGCCAACATAAGCTTGAACCTGTCAAAATCATTAAGTGCAGCCCTCCTCTTCTGCACTATCAACTTTCTTCCCCAAGAACTGTTCTCCCACTTGGTCTTCACATCTGGAAGGAAACCGGACCAAAGGAGGTTTAGACTTCTTCTAAAGCAGATAAAGATCCTAAACCAATTGCTCGTATACACAACTTATAGCATTTTATAAGGAAAAATGAAGATATAGTAGGCACCAACTAACCAGCAGCTTCCATAGCCTCAACCAAGGTCTTCTTCTTTGGAATTCTTTTGATGTCAATTTTGATATCTGTGAGGGAAAGTCTCTTGAAGTTAATTTGGCTCCTCACCATGTCGGGAGCATCAACAAGAGCCTGTAATTTCAAAAATTAATTGAAAATGAGTACTCAGTAATATGAGTTTACACTTTACAGCTACTTCATTTTCCACGGCCATTTCAACATTGATATGGCAAAACACAATCGATCCAAATTACAGTAAATCATAAGCCCTATTAGGCTTCCTTTTCACTGGATAAGATATACGAATCATATAAATTCCCCTCTAAAAAGTAAAGCAAATGAAATAAACAATAGTTCAAACGACGACTATGCCTCAATTTCAAATCAATTGGTGCCAGCTATATAAATTCTGTCTTTCCATTTAGAATAAAAGTACACGAAACAAGGAACTAGGTAACAGCCCTATAACACGGGGACAACAATAACACACACTAAAAAAAGGGCTCCTATAGAAAATATTTAAAAAATGTATTCTAGCCAGAACCATTAATACAAGGCCTCAGTCCAATTTTTCTCAATCAAGTTAAAAAATGATCAGACAATGTAGGCATATTATCTTATTCCATCATAGGCCTTGTACTAAATCCTCTAAAAACAATTAGAAACGATAACACATCAGTATTTCCCCAATAACAACAAAACTCTGTACACACCTTTACAAACTGTATTTCATCATTATTTGTCTACTTCCGTAGAAACTAACTAGTAAACAATAAATTCTCGCCAGAATCATTAATAAAGGGCCTCAGTCCATATTTGGTCAATCAAATTAAAATGATCAGACAATGTAGGCATATGTTATCATATTCCATCATTGGCCTTATATTAGATTCTCTATAAAACAAATTAGTAAAAAAACACAAAACTAAAAAATCAAATCTTTCTTTTGTTCAAAGAAATATAGCAAGTAGCTAGCTCCAAACAGTACAAATTTCATCGAGCAAAACCAAACATGAAACAAAAAACAGAAGAAGTAAAAGTACCCTATTTTGGTCGATGACGTCGACGATAACGACCAGCTTGCCATATTCCTTTCCGTAGTTGATTAAGGCTACCCTTCCAATCTCCACGAACCTCTTGAACGGCTAAACAACGAAACCGAATACATTAATTATCAAATAATAAAAATATCGAGTATACTTGTGAATTTCTACAAGCAAAATAAATTTTCGAATCAGGACGATAGTGCATTTTGTAAAAGACTCACCATTTTCGGCGATCTGAAGGAGTAGACGCGCGAGCAGGCTATGAGGAGAGGAGCTGGAAGGAGTAATATAGTGCTAGGGTTTTTCTGTGTGGCTACTGACTGTAGTATTCTAATATGGGCTTAGGCCCACAATTCGCTAAAACGTGGATGGAGGAGTGAAAATAGCCCATCTTTTCTAAGAATTTGTAGAGAAATAACACGGGCTAGCCAGTTTTCGAACTGCTAATTGAAAAATAACTAACATTTGCAAAGTCAGTAAAAAAAATAGCAACTATGTTGCTGCAACGCGAAAAGTTTCAGCTGAATGTACCGGAGATTGGTGTAACTGTGTATGAATTTCCAGCATATTATGCTGGAACTCCAACACATGGAAAGTTCCAGCATAATATACTGGAGATTGGAACACCTGTGTATGTACTTCCAACATATTATGTTGGACCAGTATATTATGCTGGAACTCCAGTATATTATGATGGAGTCCCAGTATAAGTATATTTATACTAGGACTCCATTATAATATGCTGGAGTTCCAGCATAATATACTGGAGAAGTTTACATGTAAAAAATTTGAATTCCAGTATATTATGTTGGAATATTTTCCGGATTTTGAACAATATTTTCGTTCAGATTTATCTTTACATGAAAAGTGGCTAACTTTCCATTACTTTTGAAATTGTGGCTATTTTTTAATTACCACTTATAAATCTGGCTATTTTTTAATTTCACGTGAATTTGTAGGAGGACAAAACATGGGCTAGAAAGCCCATTATCCTAAGAATTAACCCAAATATGCGCTTACCTAATCGTTTAAATTAAAAATAATCGTTGGATATATAATTTATGTTTATTATGTAAAATATATAGTATATAATCAGTATATAATTTATGTATACCAGTTAAGAATAATAAGTAATAAATTTAATCGGCTATTTATGTAAAGATCCCTTACAACAATGATATCTAGCCTAAATATGCATGACCAAAGAAGGAAGTTAAGACAATTTTTTTTTAGAAGGTAGAAGTTTTATAGATTTTTTTTGAAATGTTTTGCTTGGAAAGAAGAGATTCTACTGGCTGCCTCAATTAAATGACAACACATATCTCTCAAGCATTATTAAATGATAAAACTCTCTATGCGAAATATGTATCTTGCACTTATTTATTTGGTGCAAACATCAGGTGCAAATAAAATTTTATGTGGAGGAGAGTGTGCATAATTTTGACTCTTCTCCGGGTTGCAGAGTGGAATTCAGATTAAGAAAAAAAAAAGAATAAACTGACTTACATGTGTGTTTGTTTGTTGATATGTTTAATAAATCTTTTGAGAGTTCAATCACAAATATTTTCTTCAAAAATTGGTTGTGAAATATTTTTCGTTAAAGTGCAAATAAATACATAAAAGGAAACTTTACAGATATTTTGAAAAAAAACTTGCAGGCATTAGGAACCATTGAACATTTCTTTATTAGAGAACTTTTTATCCGAAGTATGAAAGACATCAAAACTCAGTAAGTTACTTACAAGTAGGGTGGGCATAAAATCTGAAAAATCGAATTCCGAATCGGACTAAATTAATTTGGTATTTTGTTATCGGTTTATTCGATATTTTGATATTCTTCATTATAGATTTTTCGGTATTCCGGTATGATACTCGATATTGAGTTTTTGATATATCTAGGGATGGACATTCGGCAGTTCAAACAATTTTTTTCAGAAGGTAGAAGTTTTTATAGATTTGTTTTTGAAATGTTTTGCTCGGAAAGAAGAGATTCTACTGGATGCCTCAAATTAAAATGACAACACATATCTCTTAAACGATAAAACTTTCCATGCGAAACATGTATCCTTACACTCATTTGTTTGGTGTAAACATAAGGCGCAAATAAATTTTTATATGGAGGAGAGAGTGCATGATTTTTACTCTTCTCCGGGTTGCAAAGTGAAACTCAGATTAAGAAAAAAGATTAAGAATAAATTGACTTACGCGTGTGTTTGTTTGTTGATATGTTTAATAAATCTTTTGAGAGTTCAATCACAAATATTTTCTTCAAAAATTGGTTGTGAAATGTTTTTTAGTCGAAGTGCAAATAAATACTCGAGAGGAAACTTTACAGATATTTTGCAAAAAAAAAAAGGGTAGGCAGTAGGAACCATTGAACATTTCTTTGTTGTAGAACTTTTTATCCGAAGTATGAAAGACTTTAAGACTCAGTAAGTTACTTACAAGTAGGGGCAGATACAAAATCCGAAAAACTAAATTCCGAACCAATTAATTTGGTATTTCGGTATCGGTTTAATCGGTATTTCGGTATTCTTCGGTATAATTTTTTCGGTTTTTCGGTACGGTACTCGGTATTGAATTTTTGATATATCTAAGGATGGATGTTCGGGTAGCTCAGATTTGATATGAAAATTTCGGTTCGGATTTTCGAGTTTCAAATTTAAGAAATGACAATTCAAATCCAATCCAAATAAGCTCGGATTGGATCATATTATTTAAGTTCGGTTTCGGATTAATCGGTTTGGATATTTGGATTTTCGATTTTGAACTTATACGTTGAGATGTTTCTTCTTCTTACAAAAATGAGTATCCAAATGAAGTACTCATATTAAAGTGCCTGAAAAAATCCTCATTCTCAAAGTAATCATCCAAATAAAGTATTCAAGTAATAAAATCATTATTAACGAAATGCAACAGAGATATTAATACGGTTGATAAGAAGTAACAATAGTAAAATCATGTCCAAATAGAAAGTATTCTCGTAGTAACTTGTAATTAATATTGAATATATGAGATAATATATAATGGGTAGGGTATTGAACTTATTACTATTGGCATATGGATAATGGACTAATATAAAGTAAAAAAATATCGAATTTTCGGATGTCCAAAAATCACAAGTATCAAATCCAATATCCAATCCGAAATTCAAAAAAATTAAAATTAAATTCAAAATTAAATTTGTAATTCGAAAATCCAAATAAAAAATTCAAACTATATCGATTTGGATTTCGGGCTTGCACAAACTATATCCACCCCTAGATATATCAGCATACCGAAATACTGAAATATTGAAGTGCTTCCTATATAGTATACACCGACCAGCCCACCTTTATTTCTATTTTCCAGTCCAATAAACCTAATATATACGGTCAGAATAGATTTCGGCCTTAGCACGTCCGATCTAGTTCGAACGATGGTCTATTGAAGTAAGATCCCGAAGGTGGAACAAATTAATCTCGAACCCGGGGAGGCCGATCCGTGTCGAGTTCGATATCATTATCAAGCTCGAATCGAAATCGAACCATGATGCAGAGTAGATCTATCATACTGATAATCTAGAAACCAACCAACATTGACCTCGAATCAATTCGAGGGCTCGAGCCAGGATCGGGCTCGAACCAAGATCACGAGCTCGAGTCGAAATCAAGCTCAAACCAAAATCGAGGGTTCTAAGCAAAATCGAGCTCGCAGACAAAAGCCGTTGCAATCCCACTAGAGAGAATCTTGGCAGAAATTGTGGAAAAGCTGGCTTATCATGGGTCTCCCACTGAATGTTTATTTTATTATGCTTAGAGCCAAATTCCTCCACTATAAAAGGGCTTGGTTACCATTTCTGTAAAATAAGTTTTTCTCAGGCTTACATTGTAATAAAAGCGTTATATTCTTCTACAGTAAAGAATCGTTCTTTCAGATTTCTTAGATTGATTCTATTTGTTGAATCCTAAGATTCATTGTTCCTGACAACCTTATCTATTTCGCATTTGCTACAATCTATATTTATATTTCTATTTATCATTATATTTTGTGTTAAGTTACGCCACATATCCTCGGAACTGCGTATAAATTTAACTCTATCTATTTTTCGGGTAAACAGTTTGGCGCCCACTGTGGGGCCGAGGATAGCAGTGATTATTTGATACAAATCTGAAAAAACACGCTATTGTGCTTTGCGCTTATTTCCGAAAACATCTTGAATTTCGGATCATCTACGAATAACCACCAATCAAATGGCTTCACCGATCGATAACGAAGCCGGCCTTTAAGATGAAACCAACAACTTGGCACCCGGGGCCGGAAGGCCAATTAACAATGGCACCGAGGCTCGAATCGAAGTACCCGAAATTCGAGCTGAAATACCAGTGGATGTTAATTCACAAATAGCTTTGGAGGCGAATTAGCGTTCCGAACCGGAAATAAGCATCCAGGGCGGTACTCGATACATAGCCCGAGACACCCAAAATGCGGGGGAAATCGGGGCCAGCTTACGTATGATCTTCGAGATGCTACAAGCCCAACAAGTAGCGATAGCTCAGCTACAGAGCTATGGTCGCGCACAAAGCAGGCCGGATTCCAATCCACTTCGAGAAATAACCCCCCAGAACAGAGCCCACCATAGTGAAATCTAACGAGCAAGAATCGGGGACTACTCCCGGAATTACTAAATTGTTCGAGAAACTCACAAAACGAGTCGAAGCCAACGACAAGAGGGTGAAAACGTACAATGCCAGGATCGATCAAATCCTGGGGGCTCCACAAATGATAAAGGGGCTTGATTTGAAAAAATTCATACAAAAGCCTTTTCCGTCGAGTGCGGCGCCGAAGCCAATCCCCAAAAAATTTTGTATGCCCGAAATTCCCAAATATAACAGTACGACCGATCCTAACGAACAGGTCACCTCTTACACATGTGTCATAAAAGGCAATGATTTGGAGGACGATGAGATCGAATTCGTGTTGTTGAAAAAGTTCGGGGAGACCCTCTCGAAGGGAGCTATGATCTGGTACCATAATTTACCGCCGAATTCCATCGATTCTTTTGCCATGTTAGCAGATTCGTTCGTAAAGGCACATGCTCATGCCACAAGGGTTGCAACAAGGAAATCAGACCTCTTCAAAGTAAAGCAAATGGATAATGAAATGCTGAGGGAATTCGTATCCCGATTTCAAATGGAACGCATGGAATTACCCCAGTCACAAATGATTGGGCCGTACAAGCTTTCACCCAAGGGTTGAACGAGCTAAGTTCGACAGCATCACATCGGCTGAAACAAAATTTGATTGAGTATCCAGCGATAACTTGGGCAGATGTACACAACCGATACCAATCAAAAATTAGGGTCGATGATGATCAGTTGGGGGCTCCGTACGGACCCGTTCATCAGAACATGAGAGTTACTAAAAACTAAAAGGAGATCGATAGAGAATAAAGGACGAACAGAGACCGATATCGACCGTACGTTGCAGATCGGGTGAACAACGGTTCAGCACGCAATGCAGTTCGAAACAATCGAAGGATTGATCGAGGACAAAATTCTCGGGGGCTTATGAGTAAGAGCGGCTTCGATAAATATGACGATCCTATAGAAGCACCTTGATTATTAGAATATAACTTCAGTGTTGGTGCATCCGCTATCGTGTCAGCCATCGGACGCATCAAAGACACTAAATGGCCTCGACCCATGCAGACCGATCCTGCCCAAAGAAATTCCAATCAAACGTGCGAATATCATGGTACCCATGGCCACATAACAAAAAATTACAACCAACTAAGAGAGGAAATAACTCGCTTATTTAACAAAGGGCACATTCGGGAATTTCTGAGTGATAGGGCGAAGAGCCATTTTAAAAACAGGGATTTCAGCAAGCAAAACGAGCAAGAAGAACCACAGCACGTCATCCACATGATCATCGGCGGCATCGATACCCCTCAGGGACTAGTGCTTAAACGCACTAAAACATCGATGGTGAGGGAAAAGCGATCTCGGACTCAAGATTATGCACCCATGGGGACTTTGTCCTTTGATGATGAAGATGCATAAGGGGTCATCCAACCTCACAATGACGCACTGGTAATATCCGTACTCATGAATAAAACTAAAATTAAGCGTGTGTTAATCGAT
>AWOL01S0002851.1:196766-213771 GCA_000715115.1 Nicotiana otophora
CTTAAAGAAGAGGTTGAACGACACTAAAGGGAAATGGAGAGAAATCCTGCCCGAAGTCCTTTGGGCATATCGGATGACGTCAAAATCCCGTACGGGGGCGACCCCATTCTCCTTAGTATATGGGTCCGAAGAATTGATACCAGTCGAAGTTGGTGAACCCAGTGCCAGATTTCGATTGGCAATGGAAAAATCAAATAACGAGGCTATGAATACCAGCCTCGAACTATCGGACAAAAGACGAGAAGCTGCTCTCGTCAAATTGGCCGCCCAAAAGCAGCGAATCGAAAGATATTATAATCGAAGAACCAAGCTCCGCCATTTCAAGCCTGGGGACTTAGTGTTAAGAAAAATTTCTATCAATACCCAAAATCAGAACGAAGGAAAACTAGGACCGAATTGGGAATGACCATATCAGGTGCTCGAGAACATCGGAAAGGGATCGTACAGGCTCGGCATTATAAACGGCAAATATCTATCAAGCAGTTGGAATGTATCATATCTAAAACGGTACTACTGCTAAGGTACGACCTTTCCATATTCGTTTATGTTTCAAAACTGATCCCTGCAGAAGTCCGAACAAGGGCTAAAATGGATCTCTCGCTTGAAAGCACGCGTTGCACTCTTTTTCCCTTAGACCGGTTTTATCCCAAATGGATTTTTGGGGAAGGTTTTTAATGAGGCAACCATTGATCGTGCAATATTTACAACAAAATCTGAGGCCTCGCAAGAGAGTTATTTCATAACAACAGTGTTCCAATAGGAAAAATTGTAAGAGCCAAATGGTCGAAGCGAACCATGCTCATATAGATTGGCCCGAACCCAGGCATGTAATAACGTGCAAAGAAAGTCCTCCTCTTTACCGATATATTATATCCAAGAAAAATTCCTCTATTTAGAGATTTATTATGCAATCAAAATTAAGATAAACTCGACCACTAAGCCTACGAGCTACTTTTATTTCGAGTTCGAGCAAACACTCACTCGACCATTACGCATACGAGCTACATTATTTCGAGTTCAAATCATTCACTCGACTAAGCCCACGAGCTACTTTTATTTCGAGTTCGAGCAAACACTCACTCGACCATTACGCATACGAGCTACATTATTTCGAGTTCAAATCATTCACTCGACTAAGCCCACGAGCTACTTTTATTTCGAGTTCGAGCAAACACTCACTCGACCATTACGCATACGAGCTACATTATTTCGAGTTCAAATCATTCACTCGACTAAGCCCACGAGCTACTTTTATTTCGAGTTCGAGCAAACACTCACTCGACCATTACGCATACGAGCTACATTATTTCGAGTTCAAATCATTCACTCGACTAAGCCCACGAGCTACTTTTATTTCGAGTTCGAGCAAACACTCACTCGACCATTACGCATACGAGCTACATTATTTCGAGTTCAAATCATTCACTCGACTAAGCCCACGAGCTACTTTTATTTCGAGTTCGAGCAAACACTCACTCGACCATTATGCCTACGGGCTACATTACTTTGAGTTCGAATCATCCACTCGACTAAGCCTACGGGCTACTTTTATTTCGAGTCGAGCAAACACTCACTCGACCATTACGCCTACAGGCTACATTACTTCGAGTTCGAATCATTCACTCGACTAAGCCCACATGCTACTTTTATTACGAATTCGAGCAAACATTCACTCGACCATTACGCCTACGGGCTACATTACTTCGAGTTCGAATCATTCACTTGACTAAGCTTACGGGTTATTTTTATTTCGAGTTCGAGCAAACATTCACTTAACCGTTACGCCTACATTACTTCGAGTTCGAATCATTCACTCGACTAAGCCTACGGGCTACTTTTATTTCGAGTTCGAATCATTCACTCGACTAAGCCTACGGGCTACTTTTATTTCGAGTTCGAATCATTCACTCGACTAAACCTACGGGCTACATTGCTTCGAGTTCGAATCATTCACTCGACTAATACTACGGGCTACTTTTATTTCGAGTTCGAATCATTCACTCGACTAATACTACGGGCTACTTTTATTTCGAGTTTGAGCAAACGCTCACTCGATCATTATGCCTACGGGCTACATTGCTTTGAGTTCGAATCATTCGTTCGATTACTAAGCCTACATGCTACTTTTATTTTAATTTCGAGCAAGCACTCACTCGACCATTACGCCTACGGGCTATATTTTTTCAAGATCGAATCATTGACTTAACTAATAAGCCTAAGGGCTACATCGCTCCGAATTTGAGTAAGCGCTCGCTCGGTTACAGAGGCTACGAAGTCCAAATTTGATTAAGTTATTTAAATCATTGTGAAAACATTCATAAGGCGTGAATAAAGTCCTCACAAGACAGGAAACAAAAACAGAAGCAAGTCGGCAAAAAGGGAGATATATCTATATACAAATTTATCTGCACGGGTGATTACAACGTAAAAACTAAGAAATAAACTTCTCGGTCAAGAGTGGTCTCTTCTTTATCAGGCTCCCCCCCATTTTCGGATCTGCTCTTGCTCCCGTCATTATCATCATCGGCATCAGAAACCAGAGCTTCAGCATCAGCTTTGAGTTCTTTGGCCCTTTCTTATATCTTCAGCGAGATCGAAACCACGAGCATGGATCTCCTCGAGAGTTTCCCTTCGGGATCTACACTTAGCAAGTTCGGCGACCCAATGTGCTCGAGTATCGGTGGACTCGGCTGCCTCTCTTGCCTGGACTTGGGCAGCTTCAGCATCGGCCCGATAGAGGCTGCGAGCGCATCCGCATTGGCCTTTGCTTTTTCGGCATCAGACTCGGCCTTGGAAAGTACAGAGGCCAACCGAGCCTCAAGCTCCTCAATTCTTCTTTCTTGAACCAGGCCTTTTTCCTTCATTTTCTGAAGTTGGGTTTCGGACGATGATAACTGGGCTCGAGCAGTCTCTTTTTCTGCAGCAAAGCGGTCCATACCTTCTTTCCACCGCAAAGACTCTGTTCTTATCACGTCGACCCCCTCACAAAGCTTCCCGATCATCTCGATTTTTTGCTGCAGCTGTGAGACCGAAAGTTTAGCTATCGTTCTGGTATCAAGCCCATAGGCTTTAGAAAGCATCGTTACCTGCTCAGACAAATCGGTCTGATCTCGATAAGCCTTGGCTAGCTCACCTCGGAGGTCTTTTATTTCCTCTTCTCTCTGCCCTAAGGAAAGTCTAAGGGAGTTCCTCTCGTCAGTAGCCCGTTGTAGGTGGGCCTCGTATCGATACAACTCATTTTAGGATCGAGAACATTGTTCTCGATGAACTGCCGCTGTCTACAAAGAAACAATAAGCGAAGTTAACGAAAAATGAACATAAAGATAGTACCGACAAAATAATTTTAAAAGCTCACCTAATTCAAAGCCTGCCGCAATCCGTGAAAAAGATTCGATTCATCACCAGCATTGACAACGTCCTCAATGTTAGTAAACAGGTCACGAAAGGGATCTTCTTCATCGTGAGGCCTGTCTAGATCGAGGGCTCCCAAAGCTTGTGCTTCCCGAATCACCCCTGCGGAAAAAGTGGGAAAGATAGGTGAATCCTCGATTGCTGTTGCCCCAAATAAATCGCCTGGAGAATTCTCCTCTGTTCGAGGGCCTCCTCGGTCGTATCCCCTGCCCGTTGACTCCGATGAGATGCGTCTTCGATATCTGATAGTTCAGGGACTCTACCCGAATCTTTCTCCGGTATATCCTCAGTTCTAGGCGGAGCCTCATGGAGCATCATCGATCCAGCCACCGATGAGGCATCAGTGGTTCTCTTCGTTCGGACCGCCAGCGCGGACTCATCATTTTCTTCTTCTTCATCATCATCTTCATCCCGTAGGCGCATAACGGATTCCACGGTCAAAGGAATGACATTCTTGTTCGGCTTATGAGCCATCCTCTTTTTTGATTTTTGATATTCGGGAACATAGGCTCTTTTCCTTTTATTTTCCCTCACCGGCTTTGGGACAGAGGCCGAAATTTCCTCCTTAGTGGACAAGGGCCTCAAAGCCACGTCTTTACCCAAACCTGCATATGGAAAACCTTAATAAAATATTTTGAAAACTACCTCGTTTGGATCATCAAAGAGTACGAGAAATAAGATTACTGTAATTTTTGGCCTCCCACCGACCCTTTGACAAATCACGCCATGAGCGTTCGGCGTATGTGGAGGTCAAAACAAGGGCTCATACACAGTTCTTGAGATCGGAAACTGCTCCGGACATCCAGGGAACCGCTACATCACAAAAAGAGGAGTATCGATGAGAGAATAAATGAAAGAACAAAGTAGAAGTAACAACAAGATTACACTTACGTTTCATATTCCACTCCTCGGGAAAGGGCATCTTTTCAGTCGGAATTAGGTCCGAAGTCCTTACTCGAACGAACATTCCCATCCAACCCCGGTCCCTGTCCTCGTCAATACTCGAGAACAGAGCCTTGGTAGCCCGACGCTGAAGTTTTATTAACCCTCCTCGAAAAAGTCGAGGACGGTACAATCAGATAAGATGGTCGAGGGTGAACATCATCCCCTCGATTTTGCTCACAAAATATCGGATCAGGATAATGATCCGCCACAAAGAAGGATGGACCTGGCCTAGGGTTACCTGGTATTGACGACAGAAGTCAATAATAACGGAATCGAGAGAACTTAAAGTGAAAGGGTAAGTATACACATTCAAAAACCCTTTCACGTAAGAAGTGATGTCTTCATCAGGGGTAGGAATTATTATTTCTTTTTCACCCCAATTGCAATCCTTCTTTAGCTGTTTGAGGTGCTTCTCGGTTATCGAACACATGTACCTCGATACCGGCTCACACCGACCAGGGACCGATGAACCTTTATCGACCTTAAAATCTGAAGTAAGAACACACGCCCCGGGAACACACTCCTCAGGCCGTGGTTTTGCCAGTGTCTCATCGGTGGCACACTGTGAAGATGAAGCCTTCTCTTTCTGAGGAATGTTTTGTGATGTTTTCGCCATTTTCGAATTCAAAGGTGAGGAATAGAAGAAAGTGACAAAGATTTGGTAGAATTGAAGAGGGGCTTTTGCAGAAAGAAATCATAGATTTACTGGTAAGTTGGAGAGTACGAAGAAGAACTTGAAAAATTTGAAAGATAGAAGATGTAAAAGTGGTAAAAGATAAAAGAAAGGGTTATTTATAAGTTCAAGTGATGGCGATTCAGTATCAGCGGTGGCCGACCACCACCTGACATGCATTAAATGCCTTGAAAGACTAAACTGACGGGACAGCTACCGGATGCGTCATGGTCGAACCTGATGGAAACATCAGCTTATAATCCGATCGAGCCGTTAAAAAATCATATCGTTTCTCGCCACATTCTTTCTGAGAAATGAGGGGACTATCTGTATACGGTCGGAATAGATTTCGGCCTTAGCACGTCCGATCTAGTTCGAACGATGGTCTATCGAAGTAAGATCCCGAAGGTGGAACAAATTAACCTCGAACCCGGGGAGGCCGATCCATGTCGAGTTCGATATCATTATCAAGCTCGAATCGAAATCGAACCATGATACAGAGTAGATCTATCATGCTGATAATCTAGAGACCAACCAACATTGACCTCGAATCAATTCGAGGGCTCGAGTTAGGATCGGGCTCGAACCAAGATCACGAGCTCGAGTCGAAATCAAGCTCAAACCAAAATCGAGGGTTCTAAGCAAGATCGAGCTCGCAGGCAAAAGCCGTTGCAATCCCACTAGAGAGAATCTTGGCAGAAATTATGAAAAAACTGGCTTATCGTGGGTCTCCCACTGAATATTTATTTTATTATGCTTAGATCCAAATCCCTCCACTATAAAAGGGCTTGGTTACCATTTTTGTAAAACAAGTTTTTCTGAGGCTTACATTGTAATAAAAACGCTATATTCTTCTACAGTAAAGAATCGTTCTTTCAGATTTCTTAGATTGATTCTATTTGCTGAATCCTAAGATTCATTGTTCCTGACAACTTTATCTATTTCGCATTCTCTACAATCTATATTTACATTTCTATTTATCATTACATTTTGTGTTAAGTTACGCCACATATCCTCGGAACTGCGTATAAATTCAACTCTATCCATTTTTCGGGTAAACACGTAAGCCTAACTGCCCAACCCAACGCCCCAAGCCCCTAATTCCCTTATTCCCTTAGTCCCTTCCTTAGTTCCTTAGGCAGTTAGGCAGGATTACGGCTTAGTAGTCAGTAGCTTAACCCCTTTCCCTCAGTAGTCAGTAGCTTACGGCTTAAGACTGAATCTTTTTCTTGGTCAACTAGGAGTTTATTGCAAATTTTGCAAAATTTTTAAAACGAGAGTTGTAACAACTTGAGTCTGGATGTTCGCTGGGAGATCGAGACAAAGGTTTGTTCTTTATTCCAAAGTGAGAATGTTTGATTTTTACCGAAATCGTACATAACCAAACAACAAATACCGACTACTTTGGTACGGTATTTGATATGCATAGTTGATATATCGAATATCAAAGTACCGAACCGTAATTTTTAAATACCGTACCGAAGTATCGATGCTTACCCCTACTTGATCATATTGATTGCTATCCATTAAACGACTGATTTTACTCGTTCGTATTTTTATAAAAGGTCACACTGTAAGCTAGTTTCTCCAATTAATTAAAGTTTATTCCTTTTGCTCTTGGCAAATTTACTTGATAAACTGCTCTAACATCTATTGACTAGGTCAATAGGCAGTTGGCTACTGAAACATGCCCTTATACTATTGAAAAGTGTCTACTATTACCCTCCGTTATACTATCCGTATAAATATATCCCTAACATCATACTATCGATCCACATATATTCCTAACATCATAAAAGTTTAACTGCCTCCCTTATGACCACATTTTATTATTACCTCACCATTTTACCCCGCTTGCAGCAACCACGTTCAATGACTTTGAAGTTGTATCATTATTTTGAAAACTTCAGTGCATCAACTTCCTTTTGCTTTTCAAAATGCCTATTGCTTCTCAGGCCCGACTCTGGAATTATACGTACCTTTCGCTTGACCTTACAATTTTGTGTTTTATTTTGCATTTCGTTCTGTTGCTGCTAAATTTGTAAGACCTATTTAGGGAAAATTTAGTAGTACTTTTATATACATAAAACGTAAAGTGAGAAAAAATGATAGCCTTCCACAAATGTGGTTGAAGAGAAAGAAAAGAAAAAAAAAATTAACTCTCATGTCTAGGTTGTGTTTTCCATGGAATTCAATTTTGAAACCTTAAACTAGTTTGCCTATACCTTTGCTTAGTTTTTTATATAAAACAAATTGTATTTTCATTCGTATTAAGCATGGGTTGTGAATAGGAAAATCAGAATTTTCTCGGTTCAGACTGTTTCATATTATCTTTAGTTGTTGTATTTTTTTTGTATAGTTTGTTTGTATATCTATGATCTCTGATTTTTCTTCAAATGAAAGGGGAAGAAAGTTTGTGGGGAAGGTATGAAAATGGGGGTAAAATGGTGAGGTGGCAATGAAATGTGGTCATAGGAAGGCAGTTAACGGAGGAAGGATAGGTTTGTACCACTTTTATGATGTCAGAAATATATTTGGACTGATAGTATGATGTTAGAGATATATTTGGACTGATAGTATAACGGAGGACAATATTAAACATTTTTCAATAGTATAGGACATATTTGGCCCTTTCCCAATACTTATTTACGCCTAGTACTTATATTAAACAAATTAAATTAAACCCTCAAATTTTAACTTAAAAGTAAAATCATATCATTAAACTACGGTAAATGACAAAAGTAGTTCATATTTATTATACAAGATGCATATCTCGCATTTTATTGGGATGGTGCAAATCCCATATACAAATAAAATTCTCAGTTGGCTAGCGAATTGAAAAGATTATATGAGTAATTCTTAGCATTAGAAACGTAACAAAAAAAAAACTGGAATATAATTGTTGTATCTCAATGGGAAAATTTGAGTTCTGGTCTCTTACCTAAGCAAAACTTGTCAAAACAATATTCTCAAACTACAATTCGAAAAAAATAGTTGAAGTACAATTTTGTTCTATTTTTCACCAAGAAATGAGAATCATTTTATTTTTCCATCTTTTGTCTAGTTTTTCCTTTATAAATTATCTAATATATTTGTGTACGGCCAAAACCGATTTGATTCAGTCATACGGATTGGTCGAGACGATAATGTTTCGACCAAAATATATCTGCATGACAAGCTCGGTCAAGGTCCGAAGTAGGGGCGGCGAGCTTCGAGCTCTAAGACCGATCAATGACAAGCTCGATATCATTATCCAGCTCATATCCAAATCGAACTACGAGGCAAAGCGGAGATTATCGAAGATGCATGGACCGACCAACACTCACCCCGAATACCGAGACCCCAAGTCAGAATCGAGCCCGGACCAGGACTGAGGGCTCGATCCAATACCGAGCTCGAGCCAGTATCGAGCTCGCATACTAGGGCCGTTGCAACCGCACTATGGGAAAGAATCTTGGTGGAAATCGAGGAAAAGACAATACATCATGGGCTCTCCACTACGTATTTTTTATTGTATATAAAGTAGGATCCCCTCAACTATAAGAGGGACATGGATTGTAAGCAAGCGGGAGAGACGGGGAAAAAAGATCACTTCTCACACTAAAAGATATCCCCTTGTGCTTGTTTTACTTTATCTTATTCATTCCTTTTGCTCACTATTCTCATTCTCATAGTCAAGAATATACATATTCTATTTTTCTATACGATTTATATCAAATTGTATCGCATATCCTTAGAACCATATACAAATCTAACGTTATCCGATTTTTTGGGTAAACAGTTTGGCGCTCACCGTGGGGCTAAGGGTAACAGTGGTTGTATTGATACAAATCTGCAATACACACCAGCTTACAACTTAAAATCAGCAATGGCTTTACCTATCGACCACGAAGCCGGCCTTCAAGATGAAAACCAATAACTTGGCACCCGAGGCCGGAAGGCCACTCGATGATGGCACTAAGGCTCGAATCGAAGCACCCGAAATTTGAGCCAAAGTACTATTGGATGTCAATTCACAAATAGCTCTAGAGGCGAATCAGCGTTCCGAATCGGAAAAAAGCATTCAGGGGCGGTACTCGATCTGTAGCTCGATACACCCATAACGTAGAGGAGATCGGAGCCAGCTTACGGATGATCTTCGAGATGTTACAAGCCCAGCAAATAGCGATAGCTCAGTTGCAGAGCCAAACTCAGGTACAAAGCAGGCCGAAGCCCAATCCGCTTCGAGAGATCACCCACAGAACGGAACCAGCCATAGAGAAGACAAATGAGCAAGAATCGGGGACTACTCCCGAAATTACTAAATTGCTTGAGGAACTCACAAAACGAGTCGAAGCCAACGATAAAAAAGTAAAAACATATAATTCCAGGGTCGACCAGATCCCGGGAGCTCCACCAATGATAAAAGGGCTAGATTCGAAAAAATTCATTCAAAAGCCTTTTCCCTCGAGTGCATCCCCAAAAAATTTCGTATGCCCGAAATACCCAAATATAATGGAACGACCGACCCCAACGAGCACGTCACTTCTTACACGTATTCCATCAAGGGCAATAATTTGGAAGATGATGAGATCGAATCTGTATTATTATAAAAAATTCGGTGAAACCCTGTCAAAGGGGGCAATGATATGGTATCATAATTTACCATCTAACTCCATTGATTCTTTTGCTATATTTGCAGATTGCTTCGTAAAAGCACATGTCGGAGCCATAAAGGTCGAAACCAGAAAGTCGGACCTGTTCAAGGTAATACATGAATGGTCATAAAATATTTGGTCCTCATTTTAGAGATCACTCATATTCTAGTAACATTACAACACTATTTTACAATTTCATAAAAACTAATGGTAATTAGTTCGTTACTTATCGAAACCAATTAGTAGGGGTGTGCATAATTTAGTAAATATTGAATTATCGAACCAAAAATAAAAATTTTGGTATTCTGGTTTGGTATTTGATTTAAAAATTTTAAAATTTGGTATTTGATGTACACTATAATTTTCTGCTTCTTGTGATAAGTAATTTTTTCCCCGTAAATGGCTTATTTTTGTCCTAAGATTTTTTCACCTATTAAAGACAAAGAAGTATAATTCTTTATTCAAGTCAAATAAATTAGTGGACCAGATAAAACAAAGCTGAAAAGAAAAAAATCAAATCATAAGGAATTTAATTAGATATGGTTTAGCAATTTAACTGACAAACACCTCTACCAATTAAGTTGGACTATGGGGTATACAATGCTTTTCTAAGAACCTTTAAAACTGATTACAGTTTCAGCCGTACGTATTAAATCTTAATGAACGAATAAAGAGTAATTTAACATGCATTGTCAGCAGTTTAAATGTACATTACAAATGAAAAAAACGAACAAAGATTTTCAGGTGCAGGCGCAAAACTACCGTTGGAGAATAACGTTAATTTCTCCTCCTTGCTGCCCTTGCCCCCACATTACATTGTAGAAACCGAATCAAGACAAAAGAAGTTTATTAAAAAATAAAAATTGATTATTGATTACATCAGCAAGTCAATCTTTTCAAATTTCCCTTCATCACATTCAACACAGGTACTTGAAACTTTCATCCATCTTAACATATAATTGCATTTTTTAATCAAATCTTTATTACGTATTTCTCATTGTGGGTATCCTCCAAGTTGAAATCTTGGCGATCTTTTGTTTCGTAATTCTTATTATTCTGTTGACAAGAAATGGGTAATTCTAATGCCTTTGCCTTCAAGAAAGAAGGTAGGTTATGTGTGTGTGTGCGTGTGCGTGTTTTTTGGTTTTGATTTTACATTTGGATTAATGGGCGATGGATTAATTTGGGTTTGTGTGTGTTTGGAATTAACAGGGGGTGGTGCTATGAAGAATTCGTCATCAGAGGAATTAGACTCTTATTATCCTGTTAGGCCCGAATGCCTTGCTGATGTTCCCAAGACCCGCTTTAAAGCAAGGGTGTGTTGAAATAATATTGCCTTTCACCATCTCATTTCTTTCCTTTTATATGTTTTTGTTTTTCACATTATCCTTTTTCCTTTTCTAATAACTCTTTACATTAAGTGCTCGTGTGGGGATCATTTGGTTGGATAGTATGGGAAATTAATCATGGTATAAAACTCAGCATTCTTTTGTACATTGTCTCGATAATAGTTTGTTTTTCCTCGTAAATAATACTTTTATAAGTTATGCGGGAATCTAAATGCGAGATAGGTATTAGCAATACATGGATTACCATTCAACAAGAAATAATATTTGCATTATAATCCCTGTATAACTAATCCCCGCGTTACTGATCTCCGCATAACTTCTCCTTGAACCAAACGACCCCTTAATGTTATCTCATACGGTATAGAAATACCATTTTGGTAACTTTTTTGGGTGATCCCTAGTTGTTGTTATTTGTTCCATTGGGAGTTGCTGATTGCAAATATGTTAAAAATCTATCCATACCGGAATGATGACATGAACTAGAGTATTTTGGTTGACATTTGTTTCGTTCTTCTTTTCATATTACTTATTCAAGGAAGAAATGCTGAGCATTATCTGTTTCTGCTATGTTCAATGATTATAGAATGCTTATGACTGGCTACAACAACAACAACAACCCAGTATAATCCCACTAGTGGGATCTGGGGAGGGTAGTGTGTACGCAGACCTTACCCTTACCCTGGGGTAGAGAGGCTGTTTCCGATAGACCCTCGGCTCCCTCCCTCCAAGAACTCCCCTCAAAGAACTCCCCACCTTGCTCTTGGGGTGACTCGAACTCACAACCTCTTGACTGGCTATATCTACTAACATCCTTTCTGCACTTGTTTCTCCTCTGTTTGGACAGGTAGGAAAAACTCTTAGCGAAAGAAGATGGAATGCTGCATTCTCTAAAGAGGGTTATTTGGATATAGCGGGCGTTCTTAGACGAATCCAACGAGGGGTATAGTCTTCTTTGCTATTGTTCTTGTACTGCATATATCACATTGTTAATGTATTACTGAGTCAAATGTATTGATCTCTGAAGACTCTACAAGTTGATGTTAGCCTTTGAATTACTGGCGACCATATGAGTGCCTCATGGTCAACAAAATGTAGCTATGGAAATTGAGAACTGGATCTTCCAAATAAGCAATTGATTATTGGACAATTAGTCAATTTGTTAATGTTCTGCAACAGGAGTAAAGCAAGTGGATTAAAAGCTGACTTCAACCTGCAATTATTTTCCCAACTTTTTATAACATTGCCGTGAGCATACTCGGAACAGCTTGTAGTTTCTCTGTCAATTAAAATTAATAGTTTGATTAGTTTCTGTATTGTGACCGTGCTTAATGTTTTACTGCTTTAGAAATCCTATTCGAGGGTGATTGATGTTTCCATAATTCTGTATATTCATGCTGAAGGTTTAATTGTTGGAACGAAATTGAAGATGTTATTATCATTGGTTGGGGATGGTAGTACAACTACTCCCAAGGAAAATGACGGAGCAGCAACAATACTCTTATCTTGTGTTTTTATTCAGTGTCTCGTTGTCTTGCCACTGTCAGCATTTCTTTTTCCCATTGCTACTCGTCATGGTCCAATATGTGATATGTGTAGTCCATATTGTGCAGAGGAGTGCATTGTTCCAGTCTGGTTTTACATTGTTGAGATGAGTTGCTTGGACGATGAATCAGTTATAGCTATTCGTTTAATCAAATGATGTAATAAAACTGATGACCTTTGCGACTAAAATATCAATATCTTGTGGATTCTTACAAGCTTGTGAATCGGGGTTCCACCATAAAACCAATTGATCTTTGGTAAAGTAGTCACTTGCTTTACAAATTGTCTTATTGTCTTACCCATTATGTTCCGACTTAAGGTAAAATGTTTTGCCATTGTCGTCCCTAACAAATCCTGATTACTAACTTCTCACTATATAGAGGGGTACATCCTCCCCGTATTGAAGCTATTCTGAGCACTCTAGGGAGTTCTTAGCCAATGAAAGTAGGATACTCTCTCCTCTATTGGAATAGCTTGCATGATCTCCAGAAATCTCTTTCCTTCCATGGAAACTTGTATTGGGAGGAGCTAGCTGCCCAGTGTACAATATAACCTAACTGGATAAGGGTGTAAGAAGCCTTGTTCTTAATTGTTTTTCATAGCTCCATAGGGTATCTTCACTCTGGTGTACTGAAGCGTCTCCCCCCTCCCTCTCACCCTTCGCACCGGAGATGGATGCAATTCCAATCCGTGTACTGTAGAAGTGGTTCTGTCTGTCGCTCTGGAGAAAATACAGATTCTACTTAATCTGAAGGCCAAGATACTTCACAATTTCTAACACCAAAATCAGAGTATTTTCAGCTGTTAGATAAATATAGTGTAAACTGCACAGAGGAAGGCAATTTCAGACTTCTTAATATTTTTCAATCAAGCATGTTGGTCCTGTAGGCAAAAGATCCTTTATAATGCTGACAGATATGCCCCTGCTCTGATTGATTGAATAAAGAAATAACGGTACCTTATAGAAGTGATTAAAGTTTTTGTTTTTCTGCTTCGACGAAAAGGTTTTACACTTTTTAGTTGTATTTTTTTCTGTCAGCTGTGTATATAATTTAGGCTGTTTGAAAATATACATGTTCAAGTTGCATAACTACTGGTGACATCATCATAAAGAGGCAGTGTCAATTAATTGTAGGAGTTTTTTTATATGCCTATTGCTGTTACATATCAACAAGAAATATGCTTATTTCTGTTAAGCTGGAACTAAACTTTAAGAATTATAAAGCTCATTAATTATTCTGTGAATGCTAGGGGATTCATCCATCAATTAAAGGGGCAGCCTGGGAGTTCCTGTTGGGTTGTTTTGATCCTGAGAGCACATTTCAGGAAAGAAATCAACTCAGACAACAACGAAGGTAATGTGAGTTATTTAAGCAAATATTAGCAGATATACCTAAAGAGTCAAACTGGTAGCTTTAAGAATGTAAACTAAAAATCAAGATACAGACTAGTTATGCTCTAAATTTTGTACATTTAGATGCATAAAGGAACACAAAGTCAAAGCATCAGTCATGACCAAAATACTTTTATGCAATGACCTCTCATGCTTAATAGAGCTTTTATCACAATGATTTACTTTATTTACTGATCCCTGCTGTATAGTGGAATGATTCATTGTTAAGCATGGAGAGGTTTAGATATGGTGCTTGTAATGCTGGTTTCTACCCTTTCCTATCAGTGGACACCCTTTGTGGTATCCTTAGTCTCCTGCTGTCAAGATGTGACTTTTTGAATTTTATGAAATTACTCATTTTTTATATAATTCTAAATTCTTTTGTCTTGATATGTAATTTATCTAACTGCAAGAAATTCAACCTCTTGGTGACATCATAGAACCTTCTGTGAGGTTTGTCAAATCTTTGAGCACTCGAATATTCAGTTTTACAAAATTTCAAAGGTGGTCAAGGATATTTTTCATCACCATTTCTGTCGTTTTCTATCATGAGAGGTCAATTTGGACGAATAAATTCCTTGGTTAAATTATAGTAAAGCCAAGTCAATGCCTATGTCTTCAGTCAATATGTACCAATTTTCTTTGAGTGTCGTGATCCAATTTGAATCTGTTTCTGAAATTACTGGCAAGGAAAGAATGTGGCCGAAAGGCTGAATTCATTAGTTGTGGGCTTTGATCTTCCCTGTGCTGTGGTATATAACTTAGAACCAAGAAGAAGATGGTTATTCAAATTCTGAAATTTATTGCCTCAAGTATATTAGCATGAATGTACAAAAGACTTAAAGAAAATGTAGTATGAATGTGGGGCGATTTGCAGTTTTAATCTCAATCTCCACCCAACACACTTGCTCCATAATTCTTCATTCAGTTTCTCTTTCTTTGGGGAAACCTTCCATTGCTGACTGGTGCTGAGCTAACAAGTCTTAGAGGAAGGATGCTTTTGTGCCTTGAGAACCAAATTTGATAAAAGGATTCTATCACTTTTTATTGATGACACATTCACATCTTCCTTTTTCTTTTTTCTCTTCTAAAACTAGAAATGAAATCAAGAATCTATGAAAAGTATAAAAAAGAAAGAAAAACACGAAGAAAAAAGCTACGCATAAAACGGTATGTTGAAATTGAAATTAAAAGAACTTATGTATTTTTTAGTGGCCTAAATTAAATATCTGAAATTTGTAATCTCAGGGAGCAGTATGCTGCATGGAAATCAGAATGTCAAAAGATAGTACCTGTTATTGGCAGTGGAAAAATCATCACTAGTGCTATAGTCTCTGATGATGGGCAGCCTATAGTATCTGATGATGGGCAGCCTATAGTATCTGATGATGGGCAACCTATAGAGTATGCAACTAGCACCAGTAAATCACAAGATAATAATGATGCCACGCCAGTTGATAATGGTGATTTTGACAAGAAAATGATTCAGTGGAAGCTTAGCTTGCATCAAATTGGTTCGTACTTCTGCCACTACTATTCTCTATTTATGTACAGTTTACATTGAATGTGGGATCTCCCGGCATCTCTTTCTCTATTTCCGTCTGTCTTTGACCATATATTGTGAGAGAGTTCATTGTTGCAAAAACTTTCTCTGTCTTAAATTTTCTTCGTATTCTCTTTGTCCCAACAATTGGGGTTTGAATTGTGCAGTTGTTTTAATAAGTTACCAACAAAAAAGAATAAAATTTGTTAAAGCAACTGCATAAATAATAAATACAGTAACCAATAAAAAAGAAGAAAAGCCTTTAGGGGAGTGGCTTAGCGGTCAATTCGTCGGAGACTCGGAGTAACAATCTTGAGAACCAAGGTTTGAATCCAGAAGGGCCAACACTAGGTGAATTCATCCCCTTTGCTAAACTTTGGTGAGTAGAGTTACCTGATACCTGTGTCGGTGGGAGGTAGCGGGTACCCTATTAATTAACTAAGTGCATCAAGCTGGGCCAAGTATCACTGTTGTCAAAAGGAAGGAGAAGAATAGAAGAAAAAACTTTTGTCTTTATTTGAATGGTCAACAAGTGTTTGTGTAGGAGCCAAATCATGTTTTTGTAATTGCTGCATCTTCCAGATGTTCAATATAAATATCATTACTTCATCAAAAGAAAGGGAAGGGTCAACATAAGTAAAGTTCTCAGATTTTCAGTTCTTAGCTGTAGACAATGCAGTAGATCAGCTTTCTTTAAAGATTAGCTCCACCAATAGAATACGATAATTAAGATGAACTGATGAAAAAAGACAAGGGAATGATGTATATAAAGTTGCTGCTTTTTCTCAACTGGCTGTACATATTTCTATAGTAGTCAGATTACAGTTCTATCAAGTTCAGATATAGCTTCAATGGATTTTGGGAAGTGGAATTAGGGAACATCAAAGGTACTAAGCTTGCAGACGTAGGAAGTGTTTTTGTATTTAGAGACTGTGTGTCTATCTTTAGACTGTAATTCCTTAAAGATGCTCCTTAACCATTGGAAAATTGTTACAAATACAAATTAATGGACCAACAGGTCTTTGGCTATGTATAGCTCTGGTAAGTTCAACAATTCAATGAGACAAATGGTTTTCTCGTCCCGAGACACTGAGTTGAAGGGGGACTGAGTCACTTAGAGAAATAACAAGTGGCAAAAAGAGTGAAATTCCAATCACTTAATGGGACTGGATTTTGCTTTCTCTTATACACACGTCTTGCTGAGGTTAATTTTGGAGCTTTGGCTGCAGTAAGCCATGGATGCTTTTGTAAAGACATGGCTGTTTAATAGCATCCATTTGCAGACTGTTCGAAAGAGAGATGAAGTTTGCAGTTCACTTTGAGAAATTTAACTTGTTAGGTAATCGAGTTATCTACTTCCCTTCCGCAGGCTCTGTTGACATTAATTAAGAATTTCACAGTACAACAAGAAAGCATATGCTGGTTTTCACTTTTCATACATTGGGATATTGTGAGAAGGCACGGGAGAAAATATGTTATTGATATTAGATGATCAATACAATACAAGAGGTC
>AWOL01S0002852.1:0-12683 GCA_000715115.1 Nicotiana otophora
ATGTACCAAATTTTGGACGGCATTTCTTTGTTTTTATGACTACGAACGTACAGAAGGGTAAAATTATTTTCATGTGATCTACTGGTCATGAGTTCGACCGGTGAAAGCAGTCACTAATACTTATTTCAGGTTAGGTTATCTATATTACATCTTTAGGGATGTGATTCTTTCTTCGACCTATTTTTAAGGATAAATACATGATATTTTGTACACTAAACTGCCTTTTAAAGATATAAGACTTAATGCCATAAATGAAAAATATTTGATAGATCAAATAATGATGTAAGAAACTTTTTGAGATAATACGTAACTAATTTAAGTTGAGTTTACCAGTAGATCTGACTAAGCACGAGGGCATCTAGTCTCGTCAAAATCATTAAGGCTTAGTTAGACAGTACCAGGTTGGTTCGTGACGTCAGCTATGGAAATTTTACTGTAAGGAGCTTGCCTACATAAAGGAGGATAAGGCTGTTCTATTTTTTTATGGGTACCATGTTCTACTTGATTACTTTTCTTTTTTTTTTAAACCCGTCCCAATTTGTGAAGATCTATAGTGTTTTCATATTTTTCCTTCAGCGTGACTCGAACTCAGAACCTAATAGTGGGTTGAGGTGCCCAACCAGAATAAGAGTACAGAATGTGGAAAGTATTATAATTAAGGGAAACGAAATAAGGCGAATTATCTGACCGTAGCATATATTAGTTATATACTCCTATTATGGATTTAAGTCAAACATATCTAGATGTATGAAGATCCTGAAAATTCAAATACTTAACAATTTTACGTAGGTACAGTGACCTTCTAGCCACTTAAACATGTACTTAATTGTTAACCAGATAAAGGAACTAATAATTTTCTCATTTGAACACTTCAACTCATACATTTGTGAACTAATAAACCTCTCAATCAAATGCGCTGATATTGTAACATATCGTTGTATAGGGTAAAATCGATTTATATTAAATGATCATATGATAGCGTGACACGTGGAACCGGAGACAGATGGAAGATGAAGCAGGTAGAAACCAGGTCCGAGGACAACAGCTTCAGATGGAACTGGGAAGATCCCGAAGGAAACACAGTCAACGGAAGTAAATGAATGTTTGTCACGAGATAACATTTAATGAAGAATATTTCTCAGTATTAAATAACACAGTCGTTGTAGAGAATTTTGACATTCATGGCTTGTCATTACATATTCATCAATGATCCACATTATTGTCATTTAAGGTACCCTACATATAGCTATAAATAGTGGCTTCAACAACCATTGTAAGACACGAAAATTCTGACAAACTTATGCTACACATTATTCCCAGCTGAATAATATTTTATTTTATGTCTAATGTTATTCATATTGCTGCTTTCGGAAGCCTTGCTTTCGAAACCAAGCTTCCTGTTATTTTATCTCGATTTCAACGCTAAGTCTTGCATTTTATTTAATTTATTTATTATTTTTGGGATCAAATCGATTCACTTGTCTTGCTATAAATTCAACTGGTACCGTTTTACGGGTAAACAGTTTGATTGGGCCTACCTATCCCGATAGGACCCCATAAAAGAACGGGAGTTGTTGAGAGGTTCCATATTGCCAATACGAAGAACAACACTTCTGTACGTGATCATAGCATGCCGCGTCGTCTCGTCCCCGGGCTTAGACAACCATGTAATTGAGTTCATCCTTGCATCTATTACTAACATGTTTGATTCTTTGTTTCTTAGCAAAAATCGTAAAAAATGGCAGCTAACGATGTCAACATCGCACGCAACGTTAAGATACAAGAAAATCTGCCTCAACACGAGGATTCGATCAGTGACACCCGCAATGAAGAGGACGTAGCAACGCCGGTTCATGGCGGGCGATACCCCCGACATGTATAAGAGGCAACTCCTGATGATGTTGAAGACGAGCACGTTGCGGAAACGGTGAGGATCTTGAGAGAACAGCAAAAGGCCATCATGGGCCATCTCTCGCGGCAAGACCAGGCCACGACAGAGCTAATGAAGACATTGTCAGGTGCTTCCAACAACGCAAATAGAAGAGGCCTTGTTCCTTCGGTGCTCCTGCAAATCAAGCAGCGCAAAGGGTTGATAATAACACTCTGAGGGGTGAGGTCAGTTTCGACAGGATCGGGGAGATCGGCAGCGGATCCGGTAACGACAACAGTAATGATCCTTTCAAAATTGAGCTCATGCGGTTCATGAGGGAAATGAACGAGCGGATGGACCAGAACGCGAAAGAACTCCACACTCGAATGGACCAAATTCTGGGCGCCCCACCAGTGCTGAAGGGATCGGACTCAAAGAAGTACACCCAGTTGCCGTTCAAACCGAGCGCAGCACCGGAGTTGATTCCGAAGCAGTTCAAAATTACAGACATACCGAAATATGATACAAATTCGGACCCTCAGGAGCACATCACCACCTATACAACGGCGGTGAAAGGAAATGACTTGGCTCAACATGAGATTGAGTCGGTCTTGCTGGAGAAGTTTGGAGAAACTCTCACGAATAGGGATTTAACATGGTACTCCCTCTTACCCGAACACTTAATAAATTCCTTTGAGATGCTCGCAGATTCTTTCATCAAGGCCCATGTCGGGGCCAGGAAGGTCTAGGCCCGGAAGGCGGACATATTTAGAATTTCATAAAGAGAGTCTGAGTTGCAGCGTGAGTTCGTGATCAGGTTTCAGAAAGAAAGGATGTTGCTACCGGTCGTGCCAGATGAATGGCAAGTTGAGGCATTTACTAAAGAGTTAAACCCGAGGAGCTCCGACGCCTCCCGGAAACTGAAAGAGAGCTTGCTCGAGTTCCAAGCAACTACATGGGTAGATGTCCACAACCGTTACGAATCAAAGACAAGAATAGAGGATGATCAGCTCGAGTGCGCGACATCAACTAAGGGTCAGGATCAAGAAAATAACATGGATAAATCGAAGGATGATTTTGATGCATATTGGAAATCTTTTAAACGCCGGTTTTTGCCCTACGAAAGGGCCAACATACGCGGCATCAGAGGGTTCCGATCAGCGGATAGGTTCGCTCTCGATAGGATAATTGACCGTGGCTGGAATAACTGGTCATTGCAAGACAACGAGGTATCTGGTTTTCGGGATTCCACGTATCCTAGGTTGTCGGAGTATAATTTCAATATCAGCGTAGTGGAGTTGGTATCAGCAATGAGAAACATCAAGGAAACGCAGTTCCCGAGGTCGATGAGATCTGATCCCAGCCAGAGAGATCCTAATTTATGGTGCTAATATCATGGGACTAATGGCCATCGAACTGGGGACTGTCGATATCTGCGCGAGGAGGTGGAAACATTGTTAAAGAACGACCATCTCAGTTAATTTTTAAGCGACCGAGCTAAGAACAATTACGGCCGCAGCCGAGACAATGTAGAGCCCTTGAAGATAGGGGAAGATCCTCCTCGACTAACGATCAACATGATTTTCAAGGTGGACAAGGTCAACAGGTAACCTTTTCGGTGACGAAAAAAATAAAAATGTCGGTGAATCATGGCAAGAGACTCCGGGAAGTCGTCGAGGACGACATTACCTTCACAGAATAAGATGCCGATGGACTTGTACTGCCGCACATCGATGCCCTGGTAATTTCTCTTAACATTCAAGATTTCAAGATTAAACGTGTTTTGGTTGACATAGGAAGTTCAGCCAACATCATCCAATGGAGAGTGTTGGAACAAGCCAAGCTAACCGGAAGCACCATTCTGTCAACAAAACTCCTCACTCGGTTCATCTTAGAAACTGTGACAACCCAAGGGGAGATCTTGCTGCCCACGAACATCGAAGGGGTCATAAAGACTACTTTATTTGAAGTGGTAGACGACGATATGGGCTATAACATAATTCATGGCAGACCATGGCTACACGAGATGAAGGTCGTACCATCAATATATCACCGACTTTTGAAATTTCCAACTCATAAAGAAATCAAACAAATAAGAAGATACCAACCAGTGGAAAGGGAGATAAACATGGTCTCAGTTTCCAGCNCAGCTGAATAATATTTTATTTTATGTCTAATGTTATTCATATTGCTGCTTTCGGAAGCCTTGCTTNCACCGGAGTTGATTCCGAAGCAGTTCAAAATTACAGACATACCGAAATATGATACAAATTCGGACCCTCAGGAGCACATCACCACCTATACAACGGCGGTGAAAGGAAATGACTTGGCTCAACATGAGATTGAGTCGGTCTTGCTGGAGAAGTTTGGAGAAACTCTCACGAATAGGGATTTAACATGGTACTCCCTCTTACCCGAACACTTAATAAATTCCTTTGAGATGCTCGCAGATTCTTTCATCAAGGCCCATGTCGGGGCCAGGAAGGTCTAGGCCCGGAAGGCGGACATATTTAGAATTTCATAAAGAGAGTCTGAGTTGCAGCGTGAGTTCGTGATCAGGTTTCAGAAAGAAAGGATGTTGCTACCGGTCGTGCCAGATGAATGGCAAGTTGAGGCATTTACTAAAGAGTTAAACCCGAGGAGCTCCGACGCCTCCCGGAAACTGAAAGAGAGCTTGCTCGAGTTCCAAGCAACTACATGGGTAGATGTCCACAACCGTTACGAATCAAAGACAAGAATAGAGGATGATCAGCTCGAGTGCGCGACATCAACTAAGGGTCAGGATCAAGAAAATAACATGGATAAATCGAAGGATGATTTTGATGCATATTGGAAATCTTTTAAACGCCGGTTTTTGCCCTACGAAAGGGCCAACATACGCGGCATCAGAGGGTTCCGATCAGCGGATAGGTTCGCTCTCGATAGGATAATTGACCGTGGCTGGAATAACTGGTCATTGCAAGACAACGAGGTATCTGGTTTTCGGGATTCCACGTATCCTAGGTTGTCGGAGTATAATTTCAATATCAGCGTAGTGGAGTTGGTATCAGCAATGAGAAACATCAAGGAAACGCAGTTCCCGAGGTCGATGAGATCTGATCCCAGCCAGAGAGATCCTAATTTATGGTGCTAATATCATGGGACTAATGGCCATCGAACTGGGGACTGTCGATATCTGCGCGAGGAGGTGGAAACATTGTTAAAGAACGACCATCTCAGTTAATTTTTAAGCGACCGAGCTAAGAACAATTACGGCCGCAGCCGAGACAATGTAGAGCCCTTGAAGATAGGGGAAGATCCTCCTCGACTAACGATCAACATGATTTTCAAGGTGGACAAGGTCAACAGGTAACCTTTTCGGTGACGAAAAAAATAAAAATGTCGGTGAATCATGGCAAGAGACTCCGGGAAGTCGTCGAGGACGACATTACCTTCACAGAATAAGATGCCGATGGACTTGTACTGCCGCACATCGATGCCCTGGTAATTTCTCTTAACATTCAAGATTTCAAGATTAAACGTGTTTTGGTTGACATAGGAAGTTCAGCCAACATCATCCAATGGAGAGTGTTGGAACAAGCCAAGCTAACCGGAAGCACCATTCTGTCAACAAAACTCCTCACTCGGTTCATCTTAGAAACTGTGACAACCCAAGGGGAGATCTTGCTGCCCACGAACATCGAAGGGGTCATAAAGACTACTTTATTTGAAGTGGTAGACGACGATATGGGCTATAACATAATTCATGGCAGACCATGGCTACACGAGATGAAGGTCGTACCATCAATATATCACCGACTTTTGAAATTTCCAACTCATAAAGAAATCAAACAAATAAGAAGATACCAACCAGTGGAAAGGGAGATAAACATGGTCTCAGTTTCCAGCAGTAAAGGGAAAGAACACGCGGCATAGCAATTACAGGAACCGACTCCTGTTCCCGAACCAAACGAAGATGACCAAGGGAAGAAGCAATCGGAATCACATAAGTATCCCGCTAGAGGTGGTTGTGCACAAGCTAAGCCTGGACCCAAGCATCTAGCTGGTAAGGCAAAAGAAGTGCCTGATTGCAGAGGTCAGAAACAAGTTTGTAAAAGAAAAGGTAACTCGATTGCTCGATATTGGTTCAATCCGGGAGGTAAAGTATTATTTTTAATATTTTCCAAGTAATTTTACTCTTCTTACTAGCAATATTTAAGAAAATAAAAAGATTCTGATTAATTAAAAACCAAGAAAAATAATTCAAACCCAATTCTACCAGTGTGTGTGCCAAGACCTGGTGTCACAGATATATGAGCATCTAGAAGATTATACAAAAATTCTAAATACTATATAAAATAAAATAGACAGAATACAAAATACAAGAAATTCCATTCCGGGGTCGTTTGCTCAAAAGTCAACTCTCCGGTCAACTCTTTCCATTTAAGCTTCTAAATAGGAATTGTTCTTTCAATTTAATTCTAAATCTTCCGAAAATCAAACTCGACCACACCCGCGGGTCATAATACATATTACGAAGCTACTCAAGACCGTAAGTTACTAAACGGGGTGTTAGTTCTTAAAACGACAAGTCGGGTCGTTACAACTCAAGCTAATATAAACTAAGCTGTGATTTTTTATTTTTTATTTTAAAATTCAAATTTAAGAGTAAAAATATGGACCTTAGTTAAGTGAGAGTGACTCCTAATGCTCAGACAGACCATGGACGAGACCTCAGCTGAAAGTCCGGCAACCTCAACTCGGCCCACAAACTTTAGCTATTTCTTGGTAGTGCTTTAGAGGTGAGGAGCTGGGTTTCAATGGTATTGTGTGCCATTTATTTAGCTGGGTTTTAATGGATAAAATTGCTGGAATTTAGGCTCGATCTCTTTGTGTTTTTGGAGGAGAAAGAAGCTGATTTTCAGGTGGTTTTCCAGCTGGTGTTTGGGGTTGTTTTGGCTGCTTTTCACGCTGGTTTGACGTGATTTTGGGGGCGATTTGAGGTGGAAAAGAGATGATGCTTAGCTGAGCTCTCAATTGGTTTTCAGGCTGAGGGAGATCATTTTTTTCCAGGAAAAGATAACCAGCAGCTGCTGCATTTTTTTGCTCTTTTAATGGCCGAAAATTGCTGCCCATTTTTTGAGCTTTTATTTTTGCTGAAATTGGATGGAAAGTGGCCAGCTTTTCATGAGCATTAGAGACTGATTTTTGAGGGTGCAAGGTGATTCCTTCGTCCTCTTTTCACGCCCCCTTTCCCTCGTTGTCCCCCTCTTTCCTCCTCCATTTTTTTGATTTTTTGTTGTATGTGCAAGACAGAGTAGGAGTGTGAGTTGTAAAGAGTAATAGTGGGGGAAGTGAGAAGTTAGGTATTGGAGAGTTGAGTGCAGAAAATTCAAGCATGGTCAAAAATTAGGTGCTCACAGCACCTGCAGCCAATCCCCTCACAAGTGCGATCACACAGAAGACTCCCAGCTTCAGTAATGCCCTAACTCTTATTTTCGATCCGTTAACTATCCGAAATCAACCTGAATCCCCCTAGACCTCAACCAAACACACCAACAAGTCCTAAAGTACGATACGAACTTAGTCGAGCCCTCAAATCACATCAAACAACATTAAAAACATGAATCGCACCCCAATTCAAGCCTAATGAAAACTAAGGAATTCCAACTTCTACAAACGATGCCGAAACCTATCAAATCACATCCGATTGACCTCAAGTTTTGCACACAAGTCACAAATAACACCACAGACCTACTCCAATGCCCGAAACCTCATTCTGATCCCGGTATCTACAAAGTCCACTCTTAGTCAAACTTCTAAATTTCTAACTTTCATCATTTCAAGTCTAATTCAACTGACCTCCAATTCACAATCCGGACACGCTCCTAAGTCCAAAATCACTCAACGGAGCTAACAGAACCATCAAAACTCCATTCCAGAGTCGTCTACACATAAGTCAATATCCGGTCAACCATTTCCACTTAAGCTTTCAACCTTGAAACTAAGTGTCTCAACTCAGTCCGAAACCTTCCCGGACCCGAACCAACTACCCTCGAGTAACAACAATTAAGTGGGGAATGAACAGTAAATAGTGAAACATGGCTACAACTCTCAAAACGACCAGCTGAGTCGTTACATAACTACTATTAAGAGTCTAAATCAACAGAAAATAAATTATATTTTATGTTAAAATCAAATAATCAAAGCATTCAATTAATAATATGCAAGAGAATATGTGATGACCCAAAATGTCATCTTATGTTTTAGAACTCGATTCTGCGCTCTTAAGCCCTAAAAATTTTATTTTTACCCTCTTTGTTTTGCGTGCACAATTCGGACGTGTTTTTGGAAACTATTTACGTTGAATTGATGAAAATAAGAGTTTTTGCCTTGAAGTTGATTTTAGTTGATTTCGGTCAATAATTTTGGTAAACGGGTATGTTTTGACTGTCCCAGTGGGGCCGTATCAAATTATGGGACCTGGGCGTATGCCCGGAATCGAATTCGGAGGTCTGTAGCTCAAGTAATGAATTTTTGATAAAAATTAATTATTTTTAAGAATTGGTTGATGTTTGGCCTTGTTGATACCGGATCCGTATTTTGGTTCTGGAGCCCTGTATAGGTCGAATACAATATTTAAGACTTGTCTGTGAAATTTTGTGAGAAATGGAGTTGATTTGACGTGATTCGGACGTCCAGTTGTGAAAATTTTTTTAAAGTGTTCTTGAGAATTTTATTTAATTTGGTGCTACATTCGTAGTTCTAGGTATTATTTTAGCGATTTAATCGCACGAGCAAGTTCGTATGATATTTTTAGACTTGTATGCATGTTTGATTTGGAGCCTCGCGGGCTCGGGTGAGTTTCGGATAGGCTACAGGATGTTTTGGACATAGAAAAATCTAGTATTTTGCTGCAGCAAGTGTTCTGGTATGTCCTTCTTCGCCTTTTGCGAAGGCTCTCTTGCATACGCGAAGGGTAAGATGGTCAGGTTGGAATTTTCTTCTTCGCAAATGTGAAGTCTTGGTCGCGAACGCAAAGCGATGGGGGCGTTTTCCTTCGCGAACTCGACAAGCTCATCACGAACGCGTAGTGTTAGGCACTTGGGGGGGGGGGAGTCAGTCTTTCCTTCATCGCAAAAGCGAGCAATGTCTCGCGAACGCGAAGGCCAGGGGGTAGCCTACTCGAATGCGAACAAGGTCTCGCGAACGCGAAGGCTTGGCAGCCGATACTCTTCGCGAACACGACAGTTGCCTCGTGAACGTGATGCACACAGTCGCCCAGTGCATAAAACAGAATCCAGAACGGGAATAAGTAGTTTTTCCTATTTTCATAAAAACAAACGGGCTTGAGGCGATTTGCAAGAATTATTTTCTTTCCCAAAGTTTTGGTAAGTGATTCTAAACCATTTTCTTTCAATTACCCATTACATTTTATGAATTATCAACTTAAACTCTAGAGTTTTCATGATAGAATTAGGGGTTAGGTTAGAAACTAGGGATTTCGGAAATTTGAGAATTTAGACCTCAATTTGAGGTCGGATTCCAAAACCAATTATATATTCGGGCTCGGGGTGAATGGGTAAATGGATTTTGGTATGAAGCTCGGGTTTTGACCAAGCGAGCACGGGGTCGATTTTTTGACTTTTTGGAGGAAAATTTGGGAAATGTAATTTATGCACTATAATTGATTCCTTTAGCAATATTTGATATTATTGAGTCATGTTTTGAATAGATATGAGTGGTTTGGAGGTGAATTCTATAGGAAGAGTTGTGATTGAGTATTAAGTGGCCTTTGAAGCGAGGTAAGTGTTGTGTCTAACCATGACTTGAGGGAATTAGGAACCTCAGATTATTTGCTATGTGAAATTCATGTGAGCGGTATATATGTGAGGTGACGAGTACTTATGCACCGCCAATTTACCTGTTTTCCCCGTTTTCTCCCGTGTTTCTTATATCGTCTCTTTCCTATGCCTAATTGTTACGTGTTTAGACTAGTGTTGTTAAATTGATCGTTCTTATCATATTTACAGATTCTCTGGTGATAATTGAGTATTTATTTCAAAGTCGAGATTGATATTGTGGAACCAAACGTGAAGTAAGGCTTGTACTTATTATTCTATCTCACTGTTGTTATTTATGCATTGCATTATGGTAAGGGAGAGTGTTAATGCACGAAGGGTGATGTCGTGCCATATTGTGAGCGCTAATGCACGAAGGGTGATGTCGTGCCATATTGTGAGTGTAAAAGCACGAAGGGTGATGTCGTGCCATATTGTGAGTGTTAATGCACGAAGGGTGATGTCGTGCCATGATATGAGAGTTAATGCACGAAAGGTGATGTCATGCTATTTCTATTGATTTTATGGTGAGATTGAGAGTAAAAGCATGAAGGGTGATTCGTGCATATTTCCTTTACTGTATTCTTGCTCCTGTTGATTCATAGTATATTGGTTGTTCCAGTTCTCATTTTCATGTAGCTCTTTATTTCGTATTTCCCCCAGCATGTTTCACCCTCTCGATAATTCTTGTCTAGTACTTCATTATTGTTATTTGTATATACAGCGTTAAATTGTACAGGTTGATTTGTAGGTACCTTGCCTTAGCCTCGTCACTACTTCGTCGAGGTTAGGCTCGACACTTACCAGTACATGGGGTTGGTTGTACTGATACTGCACTCTGTACTTTCTGTGCAGATTTTGGTACCGGCTCGGGTTGATTGAGATTTTTGCTGTTGGACCCGCTATCCGGAGACTCAAGGTAGATCTGATGGCGTTCACAAACCTTGAAGTCCCCATCTATCTTTTCTGTTTTACTATTTCTTTCATTCAAGCAGTTATATTTCTCTCAGACTATTACTTGTAGTGAATTCTAGAATGCTCGCGAATTGTGACTCCAGATCCGGGCGGTAGTAATTAATACAATTTTTATATTATTCCGCACTTATTATATTTCATCTTAGCTAATTATTGTTATTTACTGAATGAAAATAAGGATTTGGTTTAATGATTCTCTAACATTGGCTTGCCTAGCAAGTGAAATGTTAGGCGCCATCACGGTCCCAACGGTGAGAATTCTGGGTCATGACAGAATCCAATTAAATTATTTTTTAAATTCATCATATGAGTAAAATTATTTTTCAAGTTAAAAACAATCTTAGGGTATATAAATATATTTCACAAAAAGAGCGTTAGAGATTAAAAAAAATAGATTATAAAGTAAAAATAATTAGTATAATATTAAGAAGGCCATATAAGTGTTTGAGGAAGCACAATCAAAGAAAAATGATGGACAAGAATAAGATTTCAAGACTATATAATAAAAACTCAACTCTGGTATAGCAGGATTATCCTTTGCAGATGCCTTTGGCGGAATCGAAATAATTTTCCCATGTCATGCATTACTTGTAAATGTCAGATCAAGAGGCATAATATTGTTAGCAATAAGAACAAGTGGTGTACCAGCAACGGTTTTATTATGAGGTCGTACAACTCACTTTAGATTTGATATACCTCTTCAACTAACTAAAATAACCATCACAAATATATCAAAGCAAAGCAATAGTGCTAAATTTATAAGGAAAGCAAAAGTGATAATATGGGATGAAGCGCTTTTGGCTAAGCGTTAAACAATCGAAATAATCGCCCAGAGTTTTAGAGATATATTGGATATCGATGAACCGTTTGGTGGAAAAGTAATAGTTTGGGAGGTGTGTTCTGTCAAGTATGATCAGTAGTTCCAAAATTAATCAAAGCAGAAACTATAAAAGCTAGCTTGCCAAAATTATACTTATGACCTCAAATGAAAACAATTATAAAAGTAAGAACAGATCCAACATTCAATGACTTCTTGCTTCGTGTCGGAAACGAAGAAGAGCATCCAATAAAAAAAATGATTTGTTTTTTCTAGAGCACTTGGTTATCAACCCCAGTGATAATAGTAGTACATTTAATAAGGAAAATATTTTCATCATTAAATTAAAATACAATTTGTACAAATTACATGATAGAAATTAAAGAGCTATCTTAGCCAGCAAAAATGAATATGATGGTCAACTAAATAAAAGGTTGATTGCTAGGTTTTATGGTTAAAACAAAATATTTTTCAGTTTTGACTCACCAGAAGATGATATCAACAATTATTAGCAAGAAGAATACTTAAATACTTTAATACCAAGCTACCGTACATGTTTGTTGTTAAGTTCATTATTTCTTATGTATGTTAGTGTCACCATATATATAATAAACTAAGTTAAAATTGATCTTCCATTGCATATAGGTTGCTTTTGAAGAAAAATATGATCGTCATGTTACTGAAAACTTAAATCCGTTGAATAGCTTATGTATAGTATACATATGGTATATAGAAGTTTTGACAATAACGTCATACATGCAGAACTTATGATAGTGGTCAATGTGTTTCTAAATATGTATTTATCCCCGAATTCAACTTTCGTCTTACGAAACTAAAGAATATCCTCTTAAATTTGCATGAAAATAATTTTCAGCATGTTTATGTTTTGTAGTTATAATAAATAAAGCAAAAGGACAAACATCCTAAATATTGGACTATATTTACCCCCCAATATATTTTCTTACACGAATAACAATATGTTGCACTTTCAAGAGCGATATCACACTACTAAAACATCTGATTTTAGCGACGGACAAATTCTATAGCTAAATAGAAAACTCTGTCGTTAATCTCATTTAGCGACGGATTAGCAACGGATTAGCGACATATTATCAACATATTCTGCTAGCTACGAGCAATTTAGCAACAGATTAACGACGAAGTTCGTAGCTAATTCTAGTTTTGTTTTTGTAGAGAACAA